>NW_025555240.1:195000-232386 GCF_020424385.1 Procambarus clarkii | reverse complement strand
CCATGGTCCCCATCACCTGGGTCATGAACCATGGTCCCATCACCAGGGTCATGAACCATGGTCCCCATCACCTGGGTCATGAACCATGGTCCCCATCACCTGGGTCATGAACCATGGTCCCCATCACCAGGGTCATGAACCATGGTCCCCATCACCTGGGTCATGAACCATGGTCCCCATCACCTGGGTCATGAACCATGGTCCCCATCACCAGGGTCATGAACCATGGTCCCCATCACCTGGGTCATGAACCATGGTCCCCATCACCAGGGTGTCATGAACCATGGTCATTTCTGCCTTTGCAAACAGGAGGAAGTGTGAAGTTGAGAGAGAGAGGGATGACGAGGAGATAGAGGACGGAGAGAGAGAGAGAGGGAGAGAGAGAGAGAGGAGAGGAGAGAGGAAGACTGAGAGGGACGGGAAGAGAGAGAGAGAGAGAGAGAGAGAGAGAGAGATGAGCAGGAGAGGGAGAGGGAGAGAGGAGTGAGCGGAGGAGAGAGAGAGAAGAGAGAGAGACCTTGAGAGGGAGGGAGAGATAAGAGAGAGACAGAGAGAGAGAGAGAGAAGAGAGAACAGAGAGAGCGAGAGAGAGAGAGAGAGACTGAGAGAGAGAGAGAGAGAGAGAGGAGAGAGCGAGAGAGAGAGAGAGAGAGAGGGAGAGAGAGAGAGAGAGAGAGAGAGAGAGAGAGAGGAAGAGAGAGAGGAGAGATGAGAGAGGGAGGAGAGAGAGAGAGAGAGAGCCCTACACATAACTACCCAACAATAACGCCAGGGTGAGATAACCTCAAACTGACAAATGTCTCTACTTCATCAGAGATCACTAAGGTGGTGGTTGGTGGTTGTTGGTGGTAGTTGGTGGTAGTTGGTGGTTGGTGGTGGGTGTCAGGGTGTACTCACCTAGTTGTACTCACCTAGTTGTGTTTGCGGGGGTTGAGCTCTGGCTCTTTGGTCCCGCCTCTCAACCGTCAATCAACAGGTGTACAGGTTCCTGAGCCTACTGGGCTCTATCATATCTACACTTGAAACTGTGTATGGAGTCAGCCTCCACCACCTCACTGCCTAATGCATTCTATTTGTCAACCACTCTGACACTAAAAAAGTTCTTTCTAATATCTCTGTGGGTCATTTGGGCGCTCAGTTTCCACCTGTGTCACCTTGTGCGTGTGCCCCTTGTGTTAAATAGACTGTCTTTATCTACCCTATCAATTCCTCTGAGGATCTTGTATGTGGTGATCATGACCCCCCTAACTCTTCTGTCTTCCAGCGAAGTCAGGTTTAATTCCCGTAGTCTCTCCTCGGAGCTCATACCTCTCAGCTCGGGTACTAGTCTAGTGGCAAACCTTTGAACCTTTTCCAGTTTAGTCTTATGCTTGACTAGATATGGACTCCATGCTGGAGCCGCATACTCCAGGATTGGTCTGACATATGTGGTATACAAAGTTCTGAATGATTCTTTATACAAGTTTCTAAAGATCGTTCTTATGTTAACCAACCTGGCATATGCTGCTGATGTTATCCTCTTGATATGAGCATCAGTGGACAGGTCTGGGGTGATATCAACCCCCAGGTCTTTCTCTCTCTTTGACACTCGAAGTATTTCATCTCCCAAATGATACCTTGTATCTAGTCTACTGCTTCCTACACTATCTATATTACATTGCATTTTCTTGGGTTAAACTCTAACAACCATTTGTTTGACCATTCCTGCAGCTTGTCCAGGTCTTCTTGAAGCCTCAAGCTGTCCTCCTCTGTCTTAATCCTTCTCATAATTTTGGCATCGTCAGCAAACATTGAGAGGAATGAGTCTATACGCTCTGGGAGATCATTTACGTATATCAGAAACAAGATAGGACCGAATACAGAGCCCTGTGGGACTCCACTGGTGACTTCACGCCAGTCTGAGGTCTCACCCCTCACTGTAACTCTCTGCTTCCTATTGTTTAGGTACTCCCTTATCCACTGGAGCGCCCTACCAGTTACTCCTGCCTGTTTCTCCTGCTTATGCATCGGCCTTTTATGGGGTACTGTGTCAAAGGCTTTCCGACAGTCCAAAAAAATGCAGTCCGCCCAGCCTTCTCTTTCTTGCTTAATCTTTGTCACCTGATCGTAGAATTCTATCAAGCCTGTAAGGCAAGATTTACCCTCCCTGAACCCATGTTGATGGGTTGTAACGAAGTCCCTTCTCTCTAGATGTGTTACTAGACTTTTTCTCACAATCTTCTCCATCACCTTGCATGGTATACAAGTCAAGGACACTGGCCTGTAGTTCAGTGCCTCTTGTCTGTCGCCCTTTTTGTATATTGGGACCACATTCGCCGTCTTCCATATTTCTGGTAGGTCCCCCGTTTCCAGTGACCTACTATACACTATGGAGAGTGGTAAGCAAAGTGCCTCTGCACACTCTTTCAATACCCATGGTGAGATTCCATCCGGCCCAACAGCTTTTCTCACATCCAGCTCCAATAGGGTCAGGAGTGTGAGTGTCAGGAGTGAGAGCGTCAGGAGTGTGAGTGTCAGGAGTGAGAGCGTCAGGAGTGTGAGTGTCAGGAGTGAGAGCGTCAGGAGTGTGAGCGTCAGGAGTGAGAGCGTCAGGAGTGTGAGCGTCAGGAGTGTGAGTGTCAGGAGTGTGAGTGTCAGGAGTGAGAGCGTCAGGAGTGAGAGTGTCAGGAGTGTGAGCGTGAGTCAGTCAGGAGTGTCAGGAGTGTGAGGTCAGTGAGAGCGTCAGGAGTGAGAGCGTCAGGAGTGTGAGCGTCAGGAGTGAGAGCGTCAGGAGTGTGAGTGTCAGGAGTGTGAGCGTCAGGAGTGAGAGCGTCAGGAGTGAGAGCGTCAGGAGTGTGAGCGTCAGGAGTGAGAGCGTCAGGAGTGTGAGCGTCAGGAGTGTGAGTGTCAGGAGTGTGAGCGTCAGGAGTGTGAGCGTCAGGAGTGTGAGCGTCAGGAGTGTGAGTGTCAGGAGTGTGAGTGTCAGGAGTGTGAGCGTCAGGAGTGTGAGCGTCAGGAGTGTGAGCGTCAGGAGTGTGAGTGTCAGGAGTGTGAGCGTCAGGAGTGAGAGCGTCAGGAGTGAGAGCGTCAGGAGTGAGAGCGTCAGGAGTGTGAGTGTCAGGAGTGTGAGCGTCAGGAGTGTGAGTGTCAGGAGTGTGAGCGTCAGGAGTGTGAGCGTCAGGAGTGTGAGCGTCAGGAGTGTGAGTGTCAGGAGTGTGAGTGTCAGGAGTGTGAGCGTCAGGAGTGTGAGCGTGTGTGAGCGTGTGAGTGTGAGTGTGAGCGTTCCTGGCATGTTCCCACGCCTCCTGGCATGTTCCCACGCCACCTGGCATGTTCCCACGCCACCTGGCATGTTCCCACGCCACCTGGCATGTTCCCACGCCTCCTGGCATGTTCCCACGCCTCGTAGGATGTTCCCACGCCTCCTGGCATGTTCCCACGCCTCCTGACATGTTCCCACGCCTCCTGGCATGTTCCCACGCCTCGTAGGATGTTCCCACGCCTCCTGACATGTTCCCACGCCTCCTGACATGTTCCCACGCCTCCTGGGATGTTCCCACGCCTCCTGGCATGTTCCCACGCCTCCTGGCATGTTCCCACGCCTCGTAGGATGTTCCCACGCCTCCTGGCATGTTCCCACGCCTCCTGGCATGTTCCCACGCCTCCTGACATGTTCCCACGCCTCCTGGCATGTTCCCACGCCTCCTGGCATGTTCCCACGCCTCCTGGCATGTTCCCACGCCTCGTAGGATGTTCCCACGCCTCCTGACATGTTCACCACTCCTCACCACTGACATAGCACACACACAACAAACACAGCACACACACCACTAACACAGCACACACACCACTAACAAAGCACACACACCACTAACACAGCACACACACCACTAACACAGCACAAACACCACTAACACAACATACACCACTAACACAGCACACACACCACTAACATAGCACACACCACTAACACAGCACACACACCACAAACATAGCACACACCACTAATATAGCACACAGCACACACACCATAAACACAGCACACACCACTAACATAGCACACACCACTAACACAGCACACACCTTTACACAGCACACACACCATAAACACAGCACACACCACTAACATAGCACACACCACTAACATAGCACACACGTTTACACAGCACACACACAACTAACACAGTACACACACCACTAACATAGCAAACACAACTAACACAGCACACACCTTTACACAGCACACACCACTAACACAGCACACACACAACAAACACAGCACATACACCTTTACACAGCACACACTACTAACACAGCACACACACCACCAACACAGCACACACACCACTAACACAGCACACACCACTAACACAGCACACACACCACTGACACAGCACACACAACACTAACATAGTACACACACAACACAGCACACAACACTAACACAGCACACACACCACTAACACAGCACACACACCACTAACACAGCACACACACCACTAACACAGCACACACAACACTAACACAGCACACATACCACTAACACAGCACACACACACCACTAACACAGCACACACACCACTAACACAGCACACACACCACTAACACAGCACACAAACCACTAACACAGCACACACACCACTGACATAGCACACACACCACTAACACAGCCCACACACCACTAACATAGCACACACACCACTAACACAGCACACACACCACTAACACAGCACACACACCACTAACACAGCACACACACCACTAACATAGCACACACACCACTAACACAGCCCACACACCACTAACACAGCACACACACCACTAACACAGCACATACACCACTAACACAGCACAGACACCACTAACACAGCACACACACCACTAACACAGCACACACACCACTAACACAGCACACACACAACTAACACAGCACAGACAACTAACATAGCACACACACCACTAACACAGCACACACACCACTAACACAGCAAACACAACTAACATAGCACACACACCACTAACACAGCACACACCTTTAAACAGCACACACCACTAACACAGCACACACCCCACTAACACAGCACACACACCACTAACACAGCACACACACCACTAACACAGCACACACACCACTAACACAGCACACACACCACTAACACAGCACACACACCACTAACACAGCACACACAACTAACACAGCACACACACCACTAACACAGCACACACACCACTAACACAGCACACACACCACTAACACAGCACACACACCACTAACACAGCACACACACCACTAACACAGCACACACACCACTAACACAGCACACACACCACTAACACAGCACACACAACTAACACAGCACACACACCACTAATACAGCACACACACCACTAACACAGCACACACAATTAACATAGCACACACACCACTAACACAGCACACACACCACTAACACAGCACACACAACTAACACCGCACACACAACTAACATAGCACACACACCACTAACACAGCACACACACCACTAACACAGCACACACACCACTAACACAGCACACACACCACAAACACAGCACACACACCACTAACACAACACACACACCACTAACACAGCACACACCACTAACACAGCACACACACCACTAACACAGCAAACACACCACTAACACAGCACACACACCACTAACACAACACACACACCACTAACACAGCACACACACCACTAACACAGCACACACCACTAACACAGCACACACACCACTAACACAGCACACACACCACTAACACAGCACACACCACTAACACAGCACACACACCACTAACACAGCACACACACCACTAACACAGCACACACACCACTAACACAGCACACACCACTAACACAGCACACACACCACTAACACAGCACACACCACTAACACAACACACACACCACTAACACAGCACACACACCACTAACACAGCACACACCACTAACACAGCACACACACCACTAACACAGCAAACACACCACTAACACAGCACACACACCACTAACACAGCACACACACCACTAACACAGCACACACCACTAACACAGCACACACAACTAACATAGCACACACCACTAACACAGCACACACACCACAAACACAGCACACACCACTAACACAGCACACACACCACTAACATAGCACACACCACTAACACAGCACAAACCATTACACAGAACACACCATTAACACAGCACACACACCACTAACACAGCACACACACCACTAACACAGCACACACACCACTAACACAGCACACACACCACTAACACAGCACACACAACACTAACACAGCACACACACCACTAACACAGCACACACACCACTAACACAGCACACACACCACTAACACAGCACACACACCACTGACATAGCACACACACAACAAACACAGCACACACACCACTAACACAGCACACACACCACTAACAAAGCACACACACCACTAACACAGCAAACACACCACTAACACAGCACACACACCACTAACACAGCACACACACCACTAACACAGCACACACACCACTAACACAGCACACACCACTAACACAGCACACACAACTAACATAGCACACACCACTAACACAGCTCACACCACAAACATAGTACACACACCACTAACATAGCACACACCACTAACACAGCACACACACCACAAACACAGCACACACCACTAACACAGCACACACACCACTAACATAGCACACACCACTAACACAGCACACACCATTACACAGAACACACCATTAACACAGCACACACACCACTAACACAGCACACACACCACTAACACAGCACACACACCACTAACACAGCACACACACCATTAACACAGCACACACAACACTAACACAGCACACACACCACTAACACAGCACACACACCACTAACACAGCACACACACCACTAACACAGCACACACACCACTGACATAGCACACACACAACAAACACAGCACACACACCACTAATACAGCACACACACCATTAACAAAGCACACACACCACTAACACAGCACACACACCACTAACACAGCACAAACACCACTAACACAACATACACCACTAACATAGCACACACCACAAACATAGCACACACCACTAACACAGCACACACACCACTAACATAGCACACACCACTAATATAGCACACAGCACACACACCATAAACACAGCACACACCACTAACACAGCACACACACCACTAACACAGCACAAACACCACTAACACAACATACACCACTAACACAGCACACACACCACTAACATAGCACACACCACTAACACAGCACACACACCACAAACATAGCACACACCACTAATATAGCACACAGCACACACACCATAAACACAGCACACACCACTAACATAGCACACACCACTAACACAGCACATACCTTTACACAGCACACACACCATAAACACAGCACACACCACTAACATAGCACACACCACTAACACAGCACACACCTTTACACAGCACACACACCACTAACACAGTACACACACCACTAACATAGCAAACACAACTAACACAGCACACACCTTTACACAGCACACACCACTAACACAGCACACACACAACAAACACAGCACACACACCTTTACACAGCACACACTACTAACACAGCACACACACCACCAACACAGCACACACACCACTAACACAGCACACACCACTAACACAGCACACACACCACTGACACAGCACACACAACACTAACATAGTACACACACAACAGAGCACACAACACTAACACAGCACACACACCACTAACACAGCACACACCATTAACACAGCACACACACCACTAACACAGCACACACAACTAACACAACACACACCACTAACACAGCACACACACCACTAACATAGCACACACCACTAACACAGCACACACACCACTAATATAGCACACACCACTAACACAGCACACACATGGATGAACTGCAGAGGGCAGCAACTTTAGCGCATAGAATGAGAGCGAAGCTGCTGGTCATGGGGGACCTAAATCACGGAGAGATAGATTGGGAAACGAGGAATCCCCATGGCGGGGAAGAGACCTGGGGAGCGAAGCTGGTAGACGTTATTGACAGGAATTTCCTAACACAGCATGTGGAAGAAGATACTAGGGAAAGAGGAGGGGATACGCCCAGCCTATTAGATCTCATTATCACTCAGAATGTAGAAGACATCGAGCAGTTGGAACATGAAATACCACTAGGAGCTAGTGACCATTGTGTCCTAGTCTTTGACTACATGATGGAGCTTAAAATTGTGACCAAAGGACAAGAGGTCCGGGAAAGGAGACTTGATTACAGAAAAGGGGACTACAGAAGGATAAGGGACTACCTGGGAGAAGTGCAGTGGGAGGAAGAACTTAGAGGAAAAACAGTGCAAGGTATGATGAACCAAGTCATATTGAAATGCAAGGAGGCTGAAGATAGATTTATTCCAACAATAAAGGAAAAAAGCAGGAGGGAATATAATAACCCATGGTTTAATAGACAGTGTCAGGAAGCAAAGGTGAGAAGCAGGAGGGAGTGGAGGAAGTACAGAAGACAAAGGACAGAGGACAACAGGATTAGATGTAACAGAGCTAGGAATGATTACATTAACATAAGACGGGTGTCGGAAAGAAATTATGAGAACGATATTGCAGTCAAAGCGAAAAAGCAACCAAAATTACTACATAGCCATATAAGAAGGAAGATGTCGGTAAATGACCAAGTGACAAGACTGAGGAAAACAGAAGGGGCATATACAGAAAGCGACAAGGAAATCTGCGAGGTACTGAATGCGAAATTCCATGGAGTGTTCACAACCGAGCCTGAGCAGCTCCCATTGTTAGAAGAGATTACCCAAGATGAAAGACTATCAGATATAGAGGTGACAGCAGAGGATGTAATGAAACAGTTGACAACACTGGATGCAAATAAAGCTGTTGGACCAGACAAAGTATCACCGTGGATACTTAAAGAGGCAGCGCAGGCTCTCAGCGTGCCTCTGGCAATGATCTTTAATGAGTCACTTATGTCGGGAGAATTGCCCAGTTGCTGGAAGGAGGCAAATGTCGTACCGATTTTCAAAAAGGGTGATAGGGAGGAGGCACTTAACTACAGACCCGTATCACTGACAAGCATCCCCTGCAAAATACTTGAAAGAATAATTAGGCTAAGACTTGTTGAGCACCTGGAGAGCATTGGGTTTGTAAACATGCACCAACATGGGTTCTGGACAGGGAAATCATGCCTAACAAACCTTTTAGAATTCTATGATAAAGTAACAAGGATAAGGCAGGACAGAGAAGGCTGGGCAGACTGCATATTTCTTGACTGCCAAAAGGCCTTTGATACGGTACCGCACATGAGACTGCTATACAAACTTGAGAGGCAGGCAGGAGTAAGCGGAAAGGCCCTAGTATGGGTGAAGAACTACCTAACAGGAAGGAGCCAGAGGGTAATGGTAAGGGGCGAAAAGTCGGACTGGCGAACAGTAACAAGTGGAGTACCTCAAGGATCGGTGCTGGGACCAATCCTCTTTCTAATTTACGTAAATGATATGTTTACAGGAGTGGAATCATACATGTCAATGTTTGCAGATGACGCAAAATTAATGAGAAGAGTTGTGACAGACGAGGATTGTAGGATCCTCCAAGAGGACTTAAACAGGCTGCAGAGATGGTCAGGGAAATGGCTACTGTAGTTTAACACCAGTAAATGTAAAGTTATGGAAATGGGATCAGGTGACAGGAGACCAAAGGGACAGTACATAATGAAGGGGAACAGCCTACCTGTAACGATTCGAGAAAGAGACCTGGGAGTGGATGTGACACCTAATCTAACTCCTGAGGCACATATAAATAGGATAACGACAGCAGCGTACTCTACACTGGCGAAAATTAGAACTTCATTCAGAAACCTAAATGAGGAAGCTTTTAGGGCGCTTTACACTGCCTACGTGAGACCCGTCTTAGAGTATGCCGCGCCATCATGGAGCCCCCACCTGAAGAAACACATAAAGAAACTGGAGAAGGTTCAGAGGTTTGCGACGAGGCTTGTCCCAGAGCTACGAGGGATGGGATATGAAGAGCGGCTGAAGGAACTGAACCTTACGACACTAGAGAAAAGAAGGGAGAGAGGAGATATGATAGGGACATATAAAATACTCAGGGGAATTGACAAAGTGGAAATAGATGAAATGTTCACACGTAATAATAACAGAACGAGGGGACATGGGTGGAAACTGGAAACTCAGATGAGTCACAGAGATGTTAGGAAGTTTTCTTTTAGCGTGAGAGTAGTAGAAAAATGGAATGCACTTGGGGAACAGGTTGTGGAAGCAAATACTATTCATACTTTTAAAACTAGGTATGATAGGGAAATGGGACAGGAGTCATTGCTGTAAACAACCGATAGCTAGAAAGGCGGGATCCAAGAGTCAATGCTCGATCCTGCAAGCACATATAGGTGAGTATAGGTGAGTACACACACCACTAACACAGTCCACACACCACTAACACAGCACACACACCACTGACATAGCACACACACAACAAACACAGCACACACACCACTAACACAGCACACACACCACTAACACAACTTACACCACTAACACAGCACACACACCACTAACTCTGCACACACCACTAACACAGCACAGAACACATAGCACACACCACTAACACAGCACACATCACAAACATAGTACACACACCACTAACATAGCACACACCACTAACACAGCACACACCACAAACACAGCACACACCACAAACATAGCACACACCACTAATATAGCACACAGCACACACACCATAAACACAGCACACACCACTAACACAGTACACACACCACTAACATAGCACACACCACTAACACAGCACACACCTTTACACAGCACACAGCACACACACCACAAACACAGCACACACCACTAACACAGTACACACACCACTAACATAGCACACACCACTAACACAGCACACACACCACTAACACAGCACACACACCACTAACACAACACACACCACTAACACAGCACACACCTTTACACAGCACACACCACTAACACAGCACACACACAACAAACACAGCACACACACCTTTACACAGCACACACTACTAACACAGGACACACACCACTAAGACAGCACACACCACTAACACAGCACACACACCACTAACACAGCACACACACCACTAACACAGCACACACACCACAAACACAGCACACACCACTAACACAGCACACACACCACTAACACAGCACACACACCACTAACACAGCACACACCATTAACACAGCACACACACCACTAACACAGCACACACAACTAACACAACACACACCACTAACACAGCACACACACCACTAACACAGCACACACACCACTAATATAGCACACACACACCACTAACACAGCACACACACCACTAACATAGCACACACCACTAACACAGCACACACACCACTAACATAGCACACACCACTAACACAGCACACACACCACTAATATAGCACACACCACTAACACAGCACACACACACCACTAATACAGCACACACACCACTAACACAGCACACACCACTAACACAGCACAGACACCACTAACACAGCACACACACCACTTACACAGCACACACACACCACTAATACAGCACACAGCATAAACATAGCACACACACAACAAATATAGCACACAGCACTAACACATCACACACACCATCAACACAGCACACAACACTAACGTAGCACACACCACTAACATAGCACACACACACCTAACACAGCACACGCCACTAACACAGCACACGCCACTAACACAGCACACACACCACTAACACAGCACACACACCACTAACACAGCACACACACCACTAACACAGCACACACACCACTAACACAACACACACACCACTAACACAGCACACACACCACTAACACAGCACACACACAACTAACATAGCACACACCACTAACACAACACACACCACTAACACAGCACACACACACCACTAACACAGCACACACACACCACTAACACAGCACACACATCACTAACACAGCACACACATCACTAACACAGCACACACACCACTTACACAGCACACACGCTAACACAGCACACACCACTAACATAGCACACACCACTAACACAACACACACCACTAACACAGCACACACCACTAACATAGCACACACCACTAACACAACACACACCACTAACACAGCACACACACCACTAACACAGCACACACCACTAACACAACACACACCAATAACACAGCACACACACCACTAACACAACACACAGCACTATCACAACACACACATCACTAACACAGCACACACCACTAACACAGCACACACACCACTAACACAGCACACACACCACTAACACAGCACACACACACCACTAACACAACACACACACCACTAACACAACACACATCACTAACACAGCACACACCACTAACACAGCACACACACCACTAACATAGCACACACACCACTATCACAACACACACACCACTAACACAACACACACACCACTAACACAACACACATCACTAACACAGCACACACCACTAACACAGCACACACACCACTAACATAGCACACACACCAATATCACAACACACACCACTAACACAACACACACCACTAACACAGCCCACACACCACTAACACAACACACACCACTAACACAGCACACACACCACTATCACAACACACACATCACTAACACAGCACACACACCACTAACACAGCACACACCACTAACATAGCACACACCACTAACATAGCACACACATACCTAACACAGCACACACACCACTAACACAACACACACCACTAACACAGCACACACACCACTAACACAGCACACTCACCACTAACACAGCACACACCATTACACAGCACACACCACTAACACAGCACACACCACTAAAACAGCATATACACCACTAACATATACACACACCACTAACACAGCACTCACCACTAACACAGCACTCACCACTAACACAGCACTCACCACTAACACAGCACTCACCACTAACACAGCACTCACCACTAACACAGCACACACTACTAACACAGCACACACACCACTAACACAGCACACACACCACTAACACAGCACAAACACCACTAACACAGCACACATACCACTAACACAGCACACACACCACTAACACAGCACACACACCACTAACATAGCACACACCACTAACACAGCACACACACCACTAATATAGCACACACCACTATCACAGCACACACACCGCTAACACAGCACACACACCACTAACACAGCACACCCCACTAACACAGCACACACATCACTAACACAGCACACACCACTAACATAGCACACACACCACTAACACAGCCCACACGCTAACACAGCACACACACACCTGACATAGCACACATCACTAACACAGCACACACCACTAACACAGCACCCACCACTAACAAAGCATACACACCGCTAACACAGCACCACACTAACACAGCACCCCACTAACACAGCATCCCACTAACACAGCACACACATCACTAACACAGCACACACTAGTAACACAGCACACCCTAGTAACACAGCACACTCACCACTAACACAGCACACACCATTACACAGCACACACCACTAACACAGCACACACACCACTAACACAGCACACACACCACTAAAACAGCATATACACCACTAACATATACACACACCACTAACACAGCACTCACCACTAACACAGCACACACTACTAACACAGCACACACACCACTAACACAGCTCACACTACTAACACAGCACACACACCACTAACACAGCACACACCACTAACACAGCACACACACCACTAACCCGGCACACACACCACTAACACAGCACACACTACTAACACAGCACACACACCACTAACACAGCTCACACTACTAACACAGCACACACACCACTAACACAGCTCACACCACTAACACAGCACACACCACTAACACAGCACACACCACTAACACAGCACACACCACTAACACAGCACACACAACACAAACATAGTACACACACCACTAACATAGCACACACCACTAACACAGCACACACCACTAACACAGCACACACCACTAACATAGCACATATCACTAACACAGCACACACAACTAACAGAGCATACATCACAAACATAGCACACACACAACATAGCACACAGCACTAACACAGCACACACACCACTAACACAGCACACACCACTAACAGAAAATACACACCAGTCACACAGCACCCCACTAACACAGCACACACTACTAATACAGCAACACACCACTAACGTAGCACACACCACTAACACAGCGCACACCACTAACATAGCACACACACCACTAACACAGCACACACACCACTAACACAGCACACACCACTAACACAGCACACACACCACTAACACAGCACACACAACTAACACAGCACACATCACTAACACAGCACACACCTCTAACATAGCACACACACACATAGCATTCAAGTGTAGATATGACAGAGCCCGATAGGTTCATGAATCTGTACACCTGTTGATTGACGGTTGAGAGGCGGGACCAAAGAGCCAGAGCTCAACCCCCGCAAACACAACTAGGTGAGTACAACTAGGTGAGTACACCACTAACACAGCACACACACCACTAACACAGCAAACACCACTAACAGAAAATACACATCAGTAACACAGCACACACACCACTAACATAGCACACACCACTAACACAGCACACACAACTAACACAGCACACATCACTAACACAGCACACACAACTAACATAGCACACACCACTAACACAGCACACACACCACTAACACAACACACACATCACTAACACAGCACACACAACTAACATAGCACACACCACTAACACAGCACACACACCACTAACATAGCACACACCACTAACACAACACACACAACTAACACAGCACACATCACTAACACAGCACACACAACTAACATAGCACACACCACTAACACAGCACACACAACTAACACAGCACACACCACTAACACAGCACACACACCACTAACATAGCACACACCACTAACACAGCACACACACCACTAATATAGCACACACCACTAACACAGCACACACACCACTAACACAGCACAAACACACCACTAATACAGCACACAGCATAAACATAGCACACACACAACAAACATAGCACACAGCACTAACACAGCACACACACCACTAACACAGCACACACACCACTAACACAGCACACACCACTAACACAGCACACACCACTAACACAGCACACACCACTAACACAGCACCAACCACTAACACAACACACACCACTAACACAGCACACACCACTAACACAGCACACACACCAATAAACAGCAGCACACACTACTAACACAGCACACACACCACTAACACAGCACACACACCACTAACATAGCACACACCACTAACACAGCACACATTACTAACACAGCACACACCACTAACACAGCACACACACCACTAACACAGCACACACACCACTAACATAGCACACAAACAACTAACATAGCACACACCACTAACACAGCACACACACCACAACATAGCACACACCACTAACACAGCACACACACCACTAACACTGCACACACCACTAACACAGCACACACACCACTAACATAGCACGCACCACTAACACAGCACACACACCACTAACACAGCTTACACCACTAACACAGCACACACACCACTAACACAGCACACACACTTCTAACATAGCACACACCACTAACACAGCACACACACACCACAAACATAGCACACACCACTAACACAGCACACTCCACTAACACAGCACACACACCACTAACACAGAAAACACCACTAACACAGCATATACACCACTAACACAGCACACACACCACTAACACAGCACACACACCACTAACACAGCACACACACCACTAACACAGCACACACACACCACTAACACAGCACACACCACTAACACAGCACACACACACCACTAACACAGCACACACCACTAACACAGCACACAGCACTAACACAGCACACACACCACAAACACAGCACACACCACTAACACAGCACACACACCACTAACACAGCACACACCACTAACACAGCACACACACCACTAACAAAGCACACACACATCAAACACAGCACACACACCACCAACACAGCACACACACCACTAACACAGCACACACACCACTAACACAGCACACACACCACTAACACAGCACACACACCACTAACACAGCACACACACCACCAACATAGCACACACCACTAACACAGCACACACAACTAACACAGCACACACACCACTAACACAGCACACACACCACTAACACAGCACACACACCACTAACACAGCACACACACCACTAACACAGCACACACACCACTAACACAGCACACACAACTAATACAGCACACACAACTAACATAGCACACACACCACTAACACAGCACACACACCACAAACACAGCACACACAACACTAACACAGCACACACCACCAACACAGCACACATCACTAACACCACTAACACAGTTCACAACTAACACAGCACACACCACCAACACAGCACACATCACTAACACCACTAACACAGTTCACAACTAACACAGCACACACCACTAACACAGCACACACCACTAACACAGCACACACCACTAACACAGCACACACACCACTAACACAGCACACACACCACTAACACAGCACACACACCACTAACACAGCACACACACCACTAACACAGCACACACACCACTAACACAGCACACACACCACTAACACAGCACACACACACAGTAACACAGCACACACCACTAACACAGCACACACACAGTAACACTAACACAGCACACACACCACTAACACAGCACACACACACACCACTAACACAGCACACACCACTAACACAGCACACGCACCAATAACACAGCACACACACCACTAACACAGCACACACACCACTAACACAGCACACACACCACTAACACAGCACACACACCACTAACACAGCACACACACCACTAACACAGCACACACACACCACTAACACAGCACACACACACACTAACACAGCACACACACCACTAACACAGCACACACCACACCACTAACACAGCCACACACACACACTAACACAGCACAGTACACTAACACAGCACACACACCACTAACACAGCACACACACCACTAACACAGCACACACACCACTAACACAGCACACACACCAGTAACACAGCACACACACACCACAGTACACAGCACAACACACTAACACACACACTAACACAGCACAGACACAGTAACACAGCACACACACACAGTAACACAGCACACACCACTAACACAGCACACACACACACTAACACAGCACACACACCACTAACACAGCACACACACCACTAACACAGCACACACCACCACTAACACAGCACACACACCAGTAACACAGCACACACCACTAACACAGCACACACACCACTAACACAGCACACACACCACTAACACAGCCACACACAGCCACTAACACAGCACACAGACACACACTAACACAGCACACACCACTAACACAGCACACACACACTAACACAGCACACAGCACAACACACAGACACCACTAACACAGCACACACACCAGTAACACAGCACACACACCACTAACACAGCACACCACACAGTAACACAGCACAGTACACCACAACACAGCACACACACCACTAACACAGCACAGCACAGTACACTAACACAGCCACACACCAGTAACACAGCACACACACCACTAACACAGCCACACCACACAGTACACACACAGCAGCCACCACAGTACACTACACAGCCACACACACCACTAACACAGCACACACCACTAACACAGCACACACCACTAACACAGCACACACACCACACACCACAACACAGCACACACCACTAACACAGCACACACACACTAACACAGCACAGCCACTAACACAGCACAGTAACACAGCACACACACCACTAACACAGCACACACACACCACTAACACAGCACAGCACACCACTAACACAGCCACACACACTAACACAGCCAGCCACACAGTACACAGCCACAGTACCACTAACACAGCACACAGACCACTAACACAGCACACACACCACTAACACAGCCACACACACTAACACAGCACAACACCAGTAACACAGCACACAGTACACTAACACAGCCACACACCAGTAACACAGCACACACACCACTAACACAGCACACACCACCACACACTAACACAGTACACAGCACACACACACACTAACACAGCACACCACCACTAACACAGCACACACACCACTAACACAGCACACACACCACTAACACAGCACACACACCAGTAACACAGCCACACACACACTAACACAGCCAGCACACACACTAACACAGCACACACACCACTAACACAGCACACACACACTAACACAGCACACACACCACTAACACAGCCACTAACACACACTAACACAGCACACACACACTAACACAGCCACAGTACACTAACACTAACACAGCACACACACCACTAACACAGCCACACACCACTAACACAGCACACACCACTAACACAGCCACACACCACTAACACAGCACACACCAGTAACACAGCCACAACACAGCACACTAACACAGCCACACACCACTAACACAGCAGCCACACTAACACAGCCAGCACACCACACAGCCACAACACAACACAGCCACACCAACACAGCACACACCACACACACACACACCACAACACACACAGTACACACTAACACAGCACACACACTAGTACACAGCACACACACCACTAACACAGCACAGCCACCAGTAACACAGCACACACACCACTAACACAGCAGCACAGTAACACAGCCAGTACACAGTAACACAGCACACACACAGCCACCACTAACACAGCACACACACTAACACAGTACACTAACACAGCACACACCACTAACACACAGCACACACACCACTAACACAGCCACACACCACTAACACAGCACACACACACTAACACAGCACAGTACCACTAACACAGCCACACACCACTAACACAGCACACACACCACTAACACAGCACACACACACAGTAACACAGCACACACACCACTAACACAGCCAGCACACCACACACAGCACAGCCACAGTAACACAGCACACACCACAACACAGCCACACACAGTAACACACAGCCACTACCACAACACACAGCCACACAGTAACACAGCACACACACACTAGCACACAGCCACAGCACACACAACACAGTACACAGCACACCACCACTAACACAGCACACACACACACTAACACAGCACACACCACCAGTAACACAGCCACACACCACTAACACAGCACACACACACTAACACAGCACACACACACTAACACAGCACACAGCACACACAGTACTAACACACACAGCACACACACACTAACACAGCACACACACACTAACACAGCACACACACCACTAACACAGCACACACACACCACAGCCACACACACACAGCACACACCACTAACACAGCACACAGACACACTAACACAGCACAGCCACCACTAACACAGCCACACTAACACAGCACACACACACACTAACACAGCACAGTACACTAACACACACCACACAGCACACAGTACCACTAACACAGCACACACCACAGTACACAGACACAGTACACTAACACACACACACACCACAGACACAGCACACACACACACACTAACACAGCCACACACCACTAACACAGCACACACACCACTAACACAGCACACACACACACACCACTAACACAGCCACACACCAGTAACACAGCACAGTACACAGTAACACAGCACACACACCAGTAACACAGCACACCACCACTAACACAGCACACACACCACTAACACAGCACACACCACTAACACAGCACACACACCAGTAACACAGCACACACACCACTAACACAGCCACAGACCACTAACACAGCCACAACACCACTAACACAGCCACACACCACTAACACAGCACACAGACCACTAACACAGCACACACCACTAACACAGCACACACCACTAACACAGCCACACACCACTAACACAGCACACACCACTAACACAGCACACACCACTAACACAGCACACACCACTAACACAGCACACACACCACTAACACAGCACACACACCACTAACACAGCACACACACACCACTAACACAGCACACAACACTAACACAGCACACACACCACTAACACAGCACACACACCACTAACACAGCACACACCACTAACACAGCACACAACACAGCCAGCAGCACACACACACAGCCACAGTACACAGCCACAACACTAACACAGTACACACACCACTAACACAGCACACACACACAACACAGCACACAACACAGCACAGCACACACACCACTAACACAGCACACACCACTAACACAGCACACACACCACTAACACAGCACACACACCACTAACATAGCACACACCACTAACACAGCACACAACACTAACACAGCACACACCCCACTAACACAGCACACACACCACTAACACAGCACACACACCACTAACACAGCACACACACCACTAACACAGTACACACACCACTAACACAGCACACAACACTAACACAGCACACACACACCACTAACACAGCACACAACACTAACACAGCACACAACACTAACACAGCACACAACACTAACACAGCACACAACACTAACACAGCACACAACACTAACACAGCACACACACCACTAACACAGCACACAACACTAACACACACACACCACTAACACAGCACACAACACTAACACAGCACACACACCACTAACACAGCACACACATCACTAACACAGCAGACGCACCACTAACATAGCACAGCCACCACTAACACAGCACACACCACTAACACAGCACACACACCACTAACACAGCACACACCACTAACACAGCACACACACCACTAACACAGCACACACACACCACTAACACAGCACACACACCACTAACACAGCACACACACCACTAACACAGCACACACACACCACTAACACAGCACACACACCACTAACACAGTACACACACCACTAACACAGCACACACACCACTAACACAGCACACACACCACTAACACAACACAGTACACACCACTAGTACAGCACACACACACCACTAACACAGCACACACACCACTAACACAGCACACAGTACCACTAACACAGCACACACACACAGTAACACAGCACACACACCACTAACACAGCACACACACCAGTAACACAGCACACACACCACTAACACAGCACCCACACACTAACACAGCACACACCACTAACACAGCACACACCCACTAACACAGCACACAACACTAACACAGCACACACACACAGTACACAGCCACACACCACTAACACAGCACACAACACTAATATAGCACACAACACTAATACAGCACACACACTACTAACACAGCACACACACACCACTAACACAGCACACAACACTAACACAGCACACACCACTAACACAGCACACACCACTAACACAGCACACACACCACTAACACAGCACACACCACTAACACAGCACACAACACTAACACAGCACACACACCACTAACACAGCACACACACCACTAACACAGCACACACACCACTAACACACTACACACCACCACTAACACAGCACACACCACTAACACAGCCACAGTACCACTAACACAGCACAGCCACCACAGTACACAACACACACCACTAACACAGCCACACACACCACTAACACAGCCACACACCACTAACACAGCCACACACCACTAACACAGCACACACACCACTAACACAGCACACACACACACTAACACAGCACACACACAACACTCATATTTCTAACACAGCACACACACCACTAACACAGCACACACTACTAACACAGCACAGCCACCACTAACACAGCACACACACACTAACACAGCACACACACCACTAACACAGCACACAGTACACACCACTAACACAGCACACACACCACTAACACAGCACACACACCACTAACACAGTACACACACCACTAACACAGCACACACACCACTAACACAGCACACACACACTAACACAGCACACACCACTAACACACACACACAGTACAACACACACACACACTAACACAGCACACACACACACCACTAACACAGCACACACACACCACTAACACAGCACACACACCACTAACACAGCACACACACACAACACAGTACAGCACACACACCACTAACACAGCACACACACCACTAACACAGCACACACACACACACTAACACAGTACACAGACACACTAACACAGCACACACACACACTAACACAGCACACACACACACACAGTAACACAGCACACACACCACTAACACAGCACACACACACACTAACACAACACACACACCACTAACACAGCACACACACCACTAACACAGCACACACACCACAACACAGCCACACACACCAGTAACACAGCACACACACCACTAACACAGCACACACACCACTAACACAGCACACACACCACTAACACAGCACACACACACACTAACACAGCACACACACCACTAACACAGCACACAGACACAGTACACTAACACAGCACACACACACACACCAACACAGCACACACACCACTAACACAGCACACACACCACTAACACAGCACACACACACACAGTACACAACACAGCACACACACACACTAACACAGCACACACACCACTAACACAGCACACACACACACACAACACAGTACACACACACTAACACAGCACACACACACACTACACAGCAACACAGCACACACACACACTAACACAGCACACACACACTAACACAGTACACACAACACACAGCACACACACCACTAACACAGCACACACACCACTAACACAGCACAGTACACACTAACACAGCACACACACACAGTACACAACACAGCACACACACACACTAACACAGCACACTAACACACTACACTAACACAGCACACACACCACTAACACAGCACACACACCACTAACACAGCACACACACCACTAACACAGCACACACAACACAGCACACACACACACAACACACACACCACTAACACAGCACACACACAACTAACACAGCACACACACACTAACACAGCACACACACACCACTAACACAGCACACACACCACTAACACAGACACAGTACACTAACACAGTACACACACCACTAACACAGTACACACACCACTAACACAGCACACACACACTAACACAGTAACACAGCACACACACACACTAACACAGCACACACACACACTAACACAGCACACACACACACTACAGCACAGCACACACACTACTACACAGCACACAACACAGACACACACACACTAACACAGCACACACAACATTAACACAGCACACACCACTAACACAGCACACACACCACTAACACAGCACACACACACCACTAACACAGCACACACACCACTAACACAGCACACACACACCACTAACACAGCACACACACCACTAACACAGCACACACACACTAACACAGTACACAGACACAGCACACACACAGTACACAGTACACACACCACTAACACAGCACACACACCACTAACACAGTACACACACCACTAACACAGCACACACACACTAACACACACACACACACACACCACTAACACAGTACACAGTACACCACTAACACAGCACACACCACTAACACAGCACACACACACTAACACAGCACACACACTAACACAGCACACACCACTAACACAGCACACACCACTAACACAGCACACACACACACACAGTACACACTAACACAGTACACTAACACAGTACACACCACTAGTACAGCACACACCACTAACACAGCACACACCACTAACACAGCACACACACCACTAACACAGCACACACACACACACCACTAACACAGTACACACACCACTGACACAGCACACACCACTAACACAGTACACACACACCACTAACACAGCACACACCACTAACACAGCACACACCACTAACACAGTACACACACACCACACTAACACAGCACACACACTACACAGTACACACACACACACACACACACCACTAACACAGCACACACCACTAACACAGCACAACACCACTAACACAGCACACACACACACTAACACAGCACACACACACACTAACACAGACACACACACTAACACAGTACACACACACACTACACAGACACACACACACTAACACAGTACACACACACACACTAACACAGCACACACACCACTAACACAGTACACACACACCACTAACACAGTACACACACACACTAACACAGCACACACACCACTAACACAGCACACACAGTAACACACAGTACACACAGCACACACACACACTAACACAGCACACACCACTAACACAGCACACACACCACTAACACAGCACACACACCACTAACACAGCACACACACACTAACACAGCACACACACTAACACAGTACACAGCACACACCACTAACACAGTACACACACCACTAACACAGTACACACACACACTAACACAGTACACAGTACCACTAACACAGTACACACACCACTAACACAGCACACACACCACTAACACAGCACACACACCACTAACACAGTACACACCACTAACACAGTACACAGACACAGTACACTAACACAGCACACAGACACAGTACAGCACACACACACTAACACAGCACACAGTACACTAACACAGCACACACACACTAACACAGCACACACACTAACACAGCACACACACCACTAACACACACACACACAACAGCACACACACAGCACACAGTACACTAACACAGCACACACACACACTAACACAGCACACACACCACTAACACAGCACACACAACACTAACACAGCACACACACCACTAACACAGCACACACACACCACTAACACAGTACACACACCACTAACACAGCACACACACCACTAACACAGTACACACACCACTAACACAGTACACACAACACTAACACAGTACACACACACAGTACACTAACACAGCACACACACCACTAACACAGTACACACACACACTAACACAGACACACACCACTAACACAGTACACACACCACTAACACAGTACACACACACACTAACACAGCACACACAACACTAACACAGCACACACACACACTAACACAGCACACACACAGACACAGTACACTAACACAGCACACACCACTAACACAGCACACACCACTAACACAGCACACACACACAGTACACAGCACACACACCACTAACACAGCACACACACACTAACACACACACACACCACTAACACAGCACACACACTAACACAGTACACACACACACTAACACAGTACACACACCACTAACACAGCACACACACACACTAACACAGCACACACACACTAACACAGCACACACACCACTAACACAGCACACACACACACTAACACAGCACACACACAACACTAACACAGCACACACACCACTAACACAGCACACAACACTAACACAGCACACACACACCACTAACACAGCACACACACCACTAACACAGCACACACACCACTAACACAGTACACACACCACTAACACAGTACACACAGTAACACAGCACACAACACTAACACAGCACGCACACCACTAACACAGCACACACACCACTAACACAGCACACACACCACTAACACAGTACACACACCACTAACACAGTACACACACCACTAACACAGCACACACACCACTAACACAGTACACACACCACTAACACAGTACACACAACACTAACACAGCACACAACACTAACACAGCACACACACCACTAACACAGCACACACACCACTAACACAGCACACACACCACTAACACAGCACACACACCACTAACACAGCACACACACCACTAACACAGCACACACACCACTAACACAGCACACACACACACTAACACAGCACACACACCACTAACACAGCACACACACCCAGTACACTAACACAGTACACTAACACAGCACACACACCACTAACACAGCACACACACCACTAACACAGCACACACAACACTAACACAGCACACACACCACTAACACAGCACACACACCACTAACACAGCACACACACCACTAACACAGCACACACAACACTACACAGCACACACACCACTAACACAGCACACACACCACTAACACAGCACACACCACTAACACAGCACACAACACTAACACAGCACACACACACACTAACACAGCACACACACCACTAACACAGCACACACACCACTAACACAGCACACACACCACTAACATAGCACACACCACTAACACAGCACACACCACTAACACAGCACACAACACTAACACAGTACACACACCACTAACACAGTACACACAACACTAACACAGCACACACACCACTAACACAGCACACACACCACTAACACAGCACACACACCAATAACACAGCACACACACACTAACACAGCACATAACACTAACACAGCACACACACCACTAACACAGTACACACACCACTAACACAGCACACACACAGTACACTAACACAGCACACGCACCACTACCACAGCACACACACACACACCACTAACACAGCACACACACACCACTAACACAGCACACACACTACTAACACAGCACACACACCACTAACACAGCACACACACTCAACTAACACAGCACACACCACTAACACAGCACACACACACAACTAACACAGCACACACACACAACTAACACAGCACACACACACCACTAACACAGCACACACACAGCACACACACACAACTAACACAGCACACAACACTAACACAGCACACAACACTAACACAGCACACACACACCATTAACACAGCACACACACACAACTAACACAGCACACACACCACTAACACAGCACACAACACTAACACAGCACACACACCACTAACACAGCATATGTCACACGTTGTCACGAGGGGTGAGTGTAACACCCCCCCCCCCCCACGTTACACAGTCGTAGCGTAACAGACCAACTTCACCGTAACACAATTACCTCGAGGTAACTTTAGTGAATTGTGACCAAGTTAATTACAACTTTTATTTCTTGTAACATAAGTTTTGAAGGACCAATGTTGTGATTTGGTTTACGCTGTGATGACTTAGTATATGTGAGTTTACTACATAAGTTATATGTTTATATATCACACGAGGCAGCTGCTATTGGTCCATTCGAGGCAGCTGCTATTGGTCCATACGAGGCAGCTGCTATTGGTCCATACGAGGCAGCTGCTATTGGTCCATACGAGGCAGCTGCTATTGGTCCATACGAGGCAGCTGCTATTGGTCCATACGAGGCAGCTGCTATTGGTCCATACGAGGCAGCTCCTATTGGTCCATACGAGGCAGCTGCTATTGGTCCATACGAGGCAGCTGCTATTGGTCCATACGAGGCAGCTGCTATTGGTCCATACGAGGCAGCTGCTATTGGTCCATACGAGGCAGCTGCTATTGGTCCATACGAGGCAGCTGCTATTGGTCCATACGAGGCAGCTGCTATTGGTCCATACGAGGCAGCTGCTATTGGTCCATACGAGGCAGCTGCTATTGGTCCATACGAGGCAGCTGCTATTGGTCCATACGAGGCAGCTGCTATTGCTCCATACGAGGCAGCTGCTATTGGTCCATACGAGGCAGCTGCTATTGCTCCATACGAGGCAGCTGCTATTGGTCCATACGAGGCAGCTGCTATTGCTCCATACGAGGCAGCTGCTATTGGTCCATACGAGGCAGCTGCTATTGGTCCATGTGTCTGGTCAACAAGCCTTGGCACACAGGTATTGTCTTTTACTGTGACGAACGTCTCACCTACGCTTGAAACCCTCCAGTGACTCCACGTTCTTTACACTACCCGGTAATATGTCCCTTAGATCACCGACACTCTCTTCGAACCAGTATTTACCCAGGTCTTTTCTGATTCTAAATTGATCCAATTTGTGTCCATTGTCTTGTGTTGACATGTTTAATACCTTAATAATAACTCCTTTGTTATGGCCCTTGTATCAGTGGGAGTGTGTAGTCCAGAGTGTGTGGTCCAGAGTGCGTGGTCCATAGTGCGTGGTCCAGTGTGCGTGGTCCAGTGTGTGTGGTCCAGAGTGCGTGTGGTCCATAGTGTGTGGTCCAGAGTGTGTGGTCCAGAGTGTGTGGTCCATAGTGCGTGTGGTCCACAGTGTGTGGTCCAGAGTGTGTGGTCCACAGTGTGTATGGTCCAGAGTGTGTGGTCCAGTGTGTGTGGTCCAGAGTGTGTCGTCCAGAGTGTGTGGTCCAGAGTGTGCGTGGTCCAGAGTGTGCTGTCCAGAGTGCGTGGTCCAGAGTGTGTGGTCCAGAGTGTGTGGTCCAGAGTGTGTGGTCCAGAGTGTGTGGTTCAGAGTGTGTGGTCCAGAGTGCGTGGTCCAGAGTGCGTGGTCCAGAGTGTGTGGTCCAGAGCGCGTGGTCCAGAGTGTGTGGTCCAGAGAGTGTGGTCCAGAGTGTGTGGTCCAGGGTGTGTGGTCCAGTGTGTGGTCCGGAGTGTGTGGTCCAGTGTGTGGTCCAGTGTGTGGTCCAGTGTGTGGTCCAGAGTGTGTGGTCCAGTACTCACCTAGTTGTACTCACCTAGTTGTGTTTGCGGGGGTTGAGCTCTGGCCCTTTGGTCCCGCCTCTCAACCGTCAATCAACAGGTGTACAGATTCCTGAGCCTATTGGGCTCTGTCATATCTACACTTGAAACTGTGTATGGAGTCAGCCTCCTCCACATCACTTCCTAATGCATTCTATTTGTCAACCACTCTGACACTAAAAAAGTTCTTTCTAATATCTCTGTGGCTCATTTGGGCACTCAGTTTCCACCTGTGTCCCCTTGTGCGTGTTCCCCTTGTGTTAAATAGACTGTCTTTATCTACCCTATCAATTCCCTTCAGAATCTTGAATGTGGTGATCATGTCCCCCCTAACTCTTCTGTCTTCCAGCGAAGTGAGGTTTAATTCCCGTAGTCTCTCCTCGTAGCTCATACCTCTCAGCTCAGGTACTAGTCTGGTGGCAAACATAAGAAGAACATAAGAACAAAGGTAACTGCAGAAGGCCTATTGGCCTATACGAGGCAGCTCCTATTCTATAACCACCCAATCCCACTCATATACTTGTCCAACCCGTGCTTGAAACAATCGAGGGACCCCACCTCCACAATGTTACGCGGCAATTGGTTCCACAAATCAACAACCCTGTTACTGAACCAGTATTTACCCAAGTCTTTCCTAAATCTAAACTTATCCAATTTATATCCATTGTTTCGTGTTCTGTCCTGTGTTGATACTTTTAATACCCTATTAATATCCCCCCGGTTATGTCCATTCATCCACTTGTAAACCTCTATCATGTCACCCCTAACTCTTCGCCTTTCCAGTGAATGCAACTTAAGCTTTGTTAATCTTTCTTCATATGAAAGATTTCTAATTTGGGGAATTAACTTAGTCATCCTACGCTGGACACGTTCAAGTGAATTTATATCCATTCTATAATATGGCGACCAAAACTGAACTGCATAATCTAAATGGGGCCTAACTAGAGCAAGATATAGCTTGAGAACCACACCAGGTGTCTTGTTACTAACGCTGCGATTAATAAATCCAAGTGTCCGATTTGCCTTATTACGAACATTTATGCATTGATCCTTTTGTTTTAAATTCTTACTAATCATAACTCCCAGATCCCTTTCGCAATCCGACTTCGCAATCACAACACCATCTAGCTCGTATCTTGTAACTCTATCATCATTACCTAACCTCAGAACTTTACATTTATCAGCATTAAACTGCATCTGCCAATCCTTTGACCATTTCAAAACCCTATCTAGATCAACTTGAAGTGATAGTGAGTCCTCCTCCGAATTAATTTCCCTACCGATTTTCGTATCATCGGCAAATTTGCAAATGTTGCTACTCAAACCTGAATCTAAATCATTTATATATATTATAAACAACAGAGGTCCCAGGACAGAGCCTTGAGGCACTCCACTTACAACATTTTCCCACTCTGACTTGATTCCATTTATACTAACTCTCTGTTTCCTTTGGTATAGCCATGCCCTAATCCAGCTTAATATAGCACCCCCAATACCATGAGACTCTATTTTTTTAATCAGTCTTTCATGTGGCACTGTATCAAAAGCTTTGCTAAAGTCAAGGTATACAACATCGCAATCCTTACCACTATCAACTGCCTCAACAATGCTAGAATAAAAAGATAACAAATTTGTTAAACATGAACGGCCATTTATAAAACCATGTTGCGACTCAATTATTAATTTATGTTTTTCAAGATGAAGACGAATTTTATTTGCTATTATAGATTCGAGTAACTTTCCCACAATAGACGTTAGGCTAATTGGTCGATAGTTAGACGCAAGTGATCTATCTCCTTTCTTAAAAACTGGTATCACATTAGCAACTTTCCAAACTCTGGCACTCTGCCTGACTCTATTGATTTATTAAATATGGTTGACAGTGGGTCACAAAGCTCCTCTTTGCATTCTTTAAGCACCCTGGCAAACACTTCATCCGGCCCTGGGGATTTGTTTGGTTTGAGTTTTACTATTTGTTTAAGAACATCCTCCCTGGTAACTGCTAAACTCGTCAACCTGTCCTCGTCCCCACCCACATAGACTTGTTCGGCTGAAGGCATATTGTTAAGTTCCTCTTTAGTAAATACAGATACAAAATATTTATTAAAAATACTACTCATCTCTTCATCACTATCTGTTATTTGACCTGTCTCAGTTTTTAATGGACCTATCCTTTCCCTAGTCTTAGTACGATATAACTGAAAAAACCCTTTAGGATTTGTCTTTGCTTGCCCTGCTATGCGAACTTCATAGTTTCTTTTTGCTTTCCTTATCTCTTTTTTAACATTTCTAACCAGTTGTACGAATTCCTGTTCTAAAGTGACCTCCCCATTTTTAATCCTTTTGTACCAAGCTCTCTTTTTACCTATAAGGTTCTTCAAATTCTTTGTTATCCACTTTGGGTCATTAGTATTCGATCTATTCAATTTGTATGGTATACTACGTTCCTGTGCTTTGTTTAGAATATTCTTAAATAAGTTATATATTGAATCCACATCGAAATCCCCATTTAAGTCACCTATCGCTGGGTTCATGTCTCGCTCCAAGACCGGCCCACACCCCATACCCAAGACTTTCCAATCAATTTGACCCAAAAAATTTCTTAGGCTATTAAAATCAGCTTTTCGAAAATCTGGCACTTTAACAGAATTTTCTCCTACTGGTCTATTCCATTCTATGCTAAATCTGATTTCTTTGTGATCACTGCTCCCTAGCTCACTCCCTATTTCGATGTCATTAATTTGCGTTTCCCTGTTAGTTAATACTAAATCTAAAATATTATTTTCCCGTGTTGGTTCCTTAATGTGTTGCGTAAGAAAGCAATCGTCAATTAATTCTAGAAAATCTTCTGCTTCACTATTCCCTGTTTTGTTCAACCAGTTTATTCCGCTAAAATTAAAGTCACCCATGACATAAATACTGTTAGATCTAGATGCTCTAGATATTTCATCCCATAGATGCTTTGCTTCCATTCTGTCTAAATTTGGTGGCCTATATATTACTCCTATTATAATATTATTAGCTTTTTCGTTTAATTCAATCCAAATAGTTTCTGTGTGTGGCTCTGTTTTGATTCCCTCTTTGAGACTACATTTCAAATTGTCCCTAACATATATGGCTACTCCACCTCCTCGTCTAATATATCTATCTGTGTGAAATAGTTTAAATCCATATATTTGATATTCAGCTAATAGCTCTCTGTTTTCTACATTCATCCACGTTTCGGTAAGTGCAATAATATCTATTTTTTCTGTGCAGACAAGAGCATTTAATTCGTTAATTTTATTTCTTAGACTTCTACTGTTAGTGTAATATACCCTAAGTGAATTGTTATTTTGCGGACCTTCTCTTTCCCTGATCGTTTTGCCAATTCCTTTCTCCCACAAACACATACTTTTATTACCTCCTTCCTCCAAATCAATTCCCATACCTCTATCTACTAACAGTTTAAACCCAAACAAACACCTCTAACCACTTCTTCTAACGAGTTCGCAACAGCAACAACCCCAGCTCTCGATAGATGCACCCCATCACGAGCATACATTTCATTTCTTCCATAGAAGTGTTCCCAGTTGTCTATGAAAGATATTGCATTTGATTTGCAATATCTTTCCAGCCGGCAATTGACACCAAGTGCCCTCGATATCCATTCATTTCCCACTCCCTTTCTTGGAAGAATGCCACATATGATCGGGATTCCTCCCTTGCTCCTAACTAACTCTATGGCTGTTTTATACCTCTGAATCAGTTCCTCACTCCTGACTCGACCAACATCATTTCCTCCCACGCTAATGCAAATAATGGGATTGTTCCCATTACCAGCCATAATATCATTCATGTTGTTTATAATATCACCAATGCCAGCTCCGGGATAGCAAACCCTTAACCTGTTCCCCCTATCTCTAGCACAAAACGTTCTATCCAAATACCTTATCTGGGAATCTCCCACAACTAATGTTTGCTTAGGTACTTCCTTTACTTTCTGAGGGGCCTGCGCTTCCTTTCTCTTCGTTGCTTTCCCTTTTGCGCGATCCACAGTCTCTCCACAGCACTCGTCCTCCAAAACGTCAAATGAATTAGAAGTTGCTATGGCGTTTGAAGGCGGCTTTATCAAAGTCTTCTTAAGGCCCCTGTCTTTCACAACTCTCCAAGACGAGGTCCCTTTACTGCTGGTCTCCTCCTTCGTTACTTCTCGTTGTTTTTTGAGCTGACGCACCTCCTCCCGCAGAAAGTCCAACTCTGTCCTCAGGGCTCCCACTAGAGTCACCAGGTCCTTAACTACAACTTCCATATTGCAATGATAATATAACAACACTCAAAAACCTTTGAACCTTTTCCAGTTTAGTCTTATCCTTGACTAGATATGGACTCCATGCTGGGGCTGCATACTCCAGGATTGGCCTGACATATGTGGTATACAAAGTTCTGAATGATTCTTTACACAAGTTTCTGAATGCCGTTCGTATGTTGGCCAGCCTGCCATATGCCGCTGATGTTATCCGCTTGATATGTGCTGCAGGAGACAGATCTGGCGTGATATCAACCCCCAAGTCTTTTTCCTTCTCTGACTCCTGAAGAATTTCCTCTACCAGATGATACCTTGTATCTGGCCTCCTGCTCCCTACACCTATCTTCATTACATTACATTTGGTTGGGTTAAACTCTAACAACCATTTGTTCGACCATTCCTTCAGCTTGTCTAGGTCTTCTTGAAGCCTCAAACAGTCCTCTTCTGTTTTAATCCTTCTCATAATTTTAGCATCGTCGGCAAACATTGAGAGAAATGAATCGATATCCTCTGGGAGATCATTTACATATATCAGAAACAAGATAGGACCGAGTACAGAGCCCTGTGGGACTCCACTGGTGACTTCACGCCAATCGGAGGTCTCACCCCTCACCGTAACTCTCTGCTTCCTATTGCTTAGGTACTCCCTTATCCACTGGAGCACCTTACCAGCTCCAGTGTATGGTCCAGTGTGTGGTCCAGTGTGTGGTCCAGTGTGTGGTCCAGAGTGTGTGGTCTAGAGTGTGTGGTCCAGTGTGTGGTCCAGAGTGTGTGGTCCAGAGTGTGCGGTCTTGAGTGTGTGGTCCAGAGTGTGTGGTCCAGAGTGCGTTCTCCAGAATGTGTGGTCCAGAGTGTGTGTGGTCCAGAGTGCGTGATCCAGAGTGTGTGGTCTTAAGTGTGTGGTCCAGAGTGTGTGGTCCAGAGTGCGTTCTCCAGAGTGTGTGGTCCAGAGTGTATAGTCCAGAGTGTATGGTCCAGAGTGTGTGGTCCAGAGTGTGTGGTCCAGAGTGTGTGGTCCAGAGTGTATGGTCCAGAGTGTATGGTCCAGAGTGTATGGTCCAGAGTGTATAGTCCAGAGTGTGTGGTCCAGAGTGTGTGGTCTTAAGTGTGTGGTCCAGAGTGTGTGGTCTTAAGTGTGTGGTCCAGAGTGTGTGTTTACTAGTTGTGTTTTTGCGGGGGTTGAGCTTTGCTCTTTCGGCCCGCCTCTCAACTGTCAATCAACTGTTTACTAACTACTTTTTTTTTTCTTTTTTTTCCCCCACACCACACACACACACACCCCAGGAAGCAGCCCGTGACAGCTGACTAACTCCCAGGTACCTATTTTCTGCTAGGTAACAGGGGCACTAAGGGTGAAAGAAACTTTGCCCATTTGTTTCTGCCTCGTGCGGGAATCGAACCCGCGCCACAGAATTACGAGTCCTGCGCGCTATCCACCAGGCTACGAGGCCCCTACGTGTGTGGTCTTAAGTGTGTGGTCCAGAGTGTGTGGTCCAGAGTGCGTTCTCCAGAGTGTGTGGTCCAGAGTGTATAGTCCAGAGTGTATGGTCCAGAGTGTGTGGTCCAGAGTGTGTGGTCCAGAGTGTATGGTCCAGAGTGTGTGGTCCAGAGTGTATGGACCAGAGTGTATGGTCCAGAGTGTGTGGTCCAGAGTGTGTGGTCCAGAGTGTGTGGTCCAGAGTGTATGGTCCAGAGTGTATGGTCCAGAGTGTATGGTCCAGAGTGTATGGTCCAGAGTGTGTGGTCCAGAGTGCGTCTCCAGAGTGTGTGGTTCAGAGTGCGTGGTCCAGAGTTTGTGGTCCAGAGTGCGTGGTCCAGAGTGTGTGGTCCAGAGTGTGTGGTCCAGAGTGTGTGGTCCAGAATGTGTGGTTCAGAGTGCGTGGTCAAGAGTGCGTGGTCAAGAGTGCGTGGTCAGAGTGTGTGGTCCAGAGTGTGTGGTCCAGAGTGTGTGGTCCAGAGTGTGTGGTTCAGAGTGCGTTGTCCAGAGTGCGTGGTTCAGAGTGCGTGGTCCAGAGTGTGTGGTCCAAAGTGTGTGGTCCAGAGTGTGTGGTCCTGTGTGTGTGGTCCAGAGAGTGTGGTCTAGAGTGTGTGGTCCAGTGTGTGTGGTCCAGTGTGTGTGGTCCAGAGTGTGTGGTTCAGTGTCTGTGGTCCTGAGTGTATGGTCCAGAGTGTGTGGTCCAGAGTGTGTGGTCCAGAGTGTGTGGTCCAGAGTGTGTGGTCCAGTGTGTGTGGTCCAGAGTGCGTGGTTCAGTGTCTGTGGTCCTGAGTGTATGGTCCAGAGTGTGTGGTCCAGAGTGTGTGGTCCAGTGTGTGTGGTCCAGAGTGTGTGGTTCAGTGTCTGTGGTCCTGAGTGTATGGTCCAGAGTGCGTGGTCCAGTGTGTGTGGTCCAGAGTGTGTGGTCCAGAGTGTGTGGTCCAGTGTGTGTGGTCCAGAGTGTGTGGTTCAGTGTCTATGGTCCAGAGTGTGTGGTCCAGAGTGCGTGGTCCAGAGTGTGTGGTCCAGAGTGTGTGGTCCAGAGTGTGTGGTCCAGAGTGTGTGGTCCAGAGGGTGTGTGGTCCAGAGTGTGTGGTCCAGAGTGTGTGGTCTTGAGTGTGTGGTCCAGGGTGTGTGGTCCAGAGTGCGTTCTCCAGAGTGTGTGGTCCAGAGTGTGTGTGGTCGAGAGTGCGTGGTCCAGAGTGCGTTCTCCAGAGTGTGTGGTCCAGAGTGTATGGTCCAGAATATGTGGTCCAGAGTGCGTGGTCCAGAGTGTGTGGTCCAGAGTGTGTGATCCAGTGTGTGTGGTCCAGTGTGTGTGGTCCAGTGTGTGGTCCAGAGTGCGTGGTCCAGAGTGTGTGTGGTCCAGTGTGTGTGGTCCAGTGTGTGGTCCAGTGTGTGTGGTCCAGTGTGTGTGGTCCAGAGTGCGTGTCCAGAGTCTGTGTGGTCCAGTGTGTGTGGTCCAGTGTGTGGTCCAGTGTGTGTGGTCCAGAGTGTGTGGTCCAGTGTCTGTGGTCCTGAGTGTGTGGTCCAGAGTGTGTGGTTCAGAGTGTGTTATCCAGTGTATGTGGTCCAGTGTGTGTGGTCCAGTGTGTGGTCCAGTGTGTGGTCCAGAGTGTGTGGTCCAGAGTGTGTGGTCCAGTGTATGTCGTCCAGTGTGTGTGGTCCAGGGTGTGGTCCAGTGTGTGGTCCAGAGTGTGTGGTCCAGAGTGTGTGGTCCAGAGTGTGTGGCCCAGTGTATGTGGTCCAGTGTGTGGTCCAGTGTGTGGTCCAGAGTGTGTGGTCCAGAGTGTGTGGTCCAGAGTGTGTGGCCCAGTGTATGTGGTCCACTACTCACCTAGTTGTACTCACCTAGTTGTGTTTGCAGGGATTGAGCTCTGGCTCTTTGGTCCCGCCTCTCAACCGTCAATCAACAGGTGTACAGATTCCTGAGCCTATCGGGCTCTGTCATATCTACACTTGAAACTGTGTATGGAGTCAGCCTCCACCACATCACTTCCTAATGCATTCTATTTGTCAACCACTCTGACACTAAAAAAGTTCTTTCTAATATCTCTGTGGCTCATTTGGGCACTCAGTTTCCACCTGTGTCTCCTTGTGCGTGTTCCCCTTGTGTTAAATAGACTGTCTTTATCTACCCTATCAATTCCCTTCAGAATCTTGAATGTGGTGATCATGTCCCCCCTAACTCTTCTGTCTTCCAGCGAAGTGAGGTTTAATTCCCGTAGTCTCTCCTCGTAGCTCATACCTCTCAGCTCGGGTACTAGTCTGGTGGCAAACCTTTGAACCTTTTCCAGTTTAGTCTTATCCGTGACTAGATATGGACTCCATGCTGGGGCTGCATACTCCAGGATTGGCCTGACATATGTGGTATACAAAGTTCTGAATGATTCTTTACACAAGTTTCTGAATGCCGTTCGTATGTTGGCCAGCCTGACATATGCCGCTGATGTTATCCGCTTGATATGTGCTGCAGGAGACAGGTCTGGCGTGATATCAACCCCCAAGTCTTTTTCCTTCTCTGACTCCTGAAGAATTTCCTCTCCCAGATGATACCTTGTATCTGGCCTCCTGCTCCCTACACCTATCTTCATTACATAACATTTGGTCCAGTGTGTGTGGTCCAGTGTGTGGTCCAGAGTGCGTGGTCCAGAGTGTGTGTGGTCCAGTGTGTGTGGTCCAGTGTGTGGTCCAGTGTGTGTGGTCCAGTGTGTGTGGTCCAGTGTGTGGTCCAGAGTGCGTGGTCCAGAGTGTGTGTGGTCCAGTGTGTGTGGTCCAGTGTGTGGTCCAGTGTGTGTGGTCCAGTGTGTGTGGTCCAGAGCGCGTGGTCCAGAGTGTGTG
>NW_025555240.1:175000-190000 GCF_020424385.1 Procambarus clarkii | reverse complement strand
ACGCTGGCAACACCCCATCACCCTGGCAACACCCCATCACCCTGGCAACACTCCATCACCCTGGCAACACCCCATCACCCTGGCAACACCCCATCACCCTGGCAACACTCCATCACCCTGGCAACACCCTATCACCCTGGCAACACTCCATCTCCCTGGCAACACCCCATCACCCTGGCAACACCCCATCACCCTGGCAACACACCATCACCCTGGCAACACCCCATCACCCTGGCAACACACCATCACCCTGGCAACACACCATCACCCTGGCAACACACCATCACCCTGGCAACACACCATCACCCTGGCAACACACCATCACCCTGGCAACACACCATCACCCTGGCAACACACCATCACCCTGGCAACACACCATCACCCTGGCAACACACCATCACCCTGGCAACACCCCATCACCCTGGCAACACCCCATCACCCTGGCAACACTCCATCTCCCTGGCAACACTCCATCACCCTGGCAACACCCCATCACCCTGGCAACACTCCATCTCCCTGGCAACACTCCATCACCCTGGCAACACTCCATCTCCCTGGCAACACTCCATCACCCTGGCAACACACCATCACCCTGGCAACACTCCATCACCCTGGCAACACTCCATCACCCTGGCAACACTCCATCACCCTGGCAACACCACCATCACCCTGGCAACACTCCATCACCCTGGCAACACACCATCACCCTGGCAACACACCATCACCCTGGCAACACCCCATCACCCTGGCAACACCCCATCACCCTGGCAACACCCCATCACCCTGGCAACACTCCATCTCCCTGGCAACACTCCATCTCCCTGGCAACACTCCATCACCCTGGCAACACCACCATCACCCTGGCAACACTCCATCACCCTGGCAACACTCCATCACCCTGGCAACACTCCATCACCCTGGCAACACACCATCACCCTGGCAACACACCATCACCCTGGCAACACTCCATCTCCCTGGCAACACTCCATCACCCTGGCAACACACCATCACCCTGGCAACACACCATCACCCTGGCAACACCACCATCTCCCTGGCAACACACCATCACCCTGGCAACACCCCATCACCCTGGCAACACCCCATCACCCTGGCAACACCCCATCACCCTGGCAACACCACCATCACCCTGGCAACACACCATCACCATGGCAACACACCATCACCCTGGCAACACACCATCACCCTGGCAACACACCATCACCCTGGCAACACCACCATCACCCTGGCAACACCCCATCACCCTGGCAACACCCCATCACCCTGGCAACACCACCATCACCCTGGCAACACACCATCACCCTGGCAACACACCATCACCCTGGCAACACCACCATCACCCTGGCAACACCACCATCACCCTGGCAACACCCCATCACCCTGGCAACACCACATTGCCCTGGTTGATGGGGTTCTGGGAGTTCTTCTACTCCCCAAGCCCGGCCCGCGGCCAGGCTTGACTTGTGAGAGTTTGGTCCACCAGGCTGTTGCTTGGAGCGGCCCGCAGGCCCACATACCCACCACAGCCCGGTTGGTCCGGCACTCCTTGGAGGAAACAATCTAGTTTCCTCTTGAAGATGTCCACGGTTGTTCCGGCAATATTTCTTATGCTCGCTGGGAGGACGTTGAACAACCGCGGACCTCTGATGTTTATACAGTGTTCTCTGATTGTGCCTATGGCACCTCTGCTCTTCACTGGTTCTATTCTGCATTTTCTTCCATGTCGTTCACTCCAGTACGTTGTTATTTTACTGTGTAGATTTGGGACCTGTCCCTCCAGTATTTTCCATGTGTATATTATTTGATATCTCTCTCGTCTCCTCTCTAGTGAGTACATTTGGAGGGCTTTGAGACGTTCCCAATAATTTAGGTGTTTTATCTCGTCTATGCGTGCCGTATATGTTCTCTGGATTCCCGCTATTTCAGCAATCTCTCCTGCTCTGAAGGGGGAAGTGAGTACTGAGCAGTACTCAAGACGGGACAACACAAGTGACTTGAAGAGTACGACCATTGTGATGGGATCCCTGGATTTGAAAGTTCTCGTAATCCATCCTATCATTTTTCTGGCTGACGCAATACTTGCTTGGTTATGCTCCCTAAACGTTAGGTCGTCAGACATCATTATTCCCAAATCCTTTACATGCTGTTTTCCTACTATGGGTACATTTGATTGTGTTTTGTACTCTGTATTATGTTTAAGGTTCTCATTTTTACCGTACCTGAGTACCTGGAATTTATCACTGTTAAACATCATGTCATTTTCTGCTGCCCAGTCGAACCTTATTAATATCCTATCCTAATATCCTTATCAAAATCTTATTAAAATAATAATTATTAATATTAACTTTCTTAATATCTGCTTGATTTTTTTCAATGTCTTCAGCAGAGGTAATTTTCTTGCTGATTTTTGTGTCATCTGTAAAGGACGACACGAAGTCGAGACTTGTATATTTGTCTATATCAGATATGAGAATAAGGAACAGCAGCGGTGCAAGGACTGTACCTTGAGGTACAGAGCTTTTAACTGCGCTTGGACTCGATTTTTTTTTGGTTGATTGTTACTCTTTGTGTTCTGTTCGACAGGAAATTGAGAATCCAGCGTCCTACTTTACCAGTTATTCCCATTGACCTCATTTTGCGAGCTATCACCCCATGGTCACATTTGTCGAATGCCTTTGCATAGTCTGTGTATACAACATCTGCATTTTGCTTTTCTTCTAGGGCTTCTGTGATTTTGTCATAGTGGTTGAGTAACTGTGACAGACAGGATCTGCCCGCTCTAAATCCATGTTGTTCTGGATTGTGCAATTCATTGTTTTCCATAAAACTAGAAATTTGATTCCTAATCACTCATTCAAACACTTTTATCATGTGTGATGTTAGTGCAACTGGCCTATAATGTTTTGCCAAGGCTTTACTCCCCCCCCTTGTGCAGAGGAGCTATATCTGCAGATTTAAGTGCTGCTGGTATCTCCCCTGTATCCAGGAGCTGAGTACATGGGCATATTGTCAATTTCTCGTTCAAAGTCTTGCGAGTTTGTGGTAATATCCGTTATATTATCTGCAGCTTGAATGTCATTCATAAAGAAGTGTACGTACCTTCAGTTGTAATTAACGGTCCAATACTGGTCGAGGTTTTTGATTTTGCGTATGTGAAAAACTGTTTTGAATTTTTCTTTATCTCTTGTATAGCTTTCTGTTCCAATTCCATTTCCTCAGCCTCGTATGATCGCTTCAACATTTGTTCTATTTCTTCGATCTCCCTGCTTAGGCTTATTTTCCTTGCTTGTGATAGTTGTGTCTGCCGAAGCATTTCCGTTATTTTTTTCCTTCTCCTGTACAGTGGTCTGCGTTCTCTTTCTAGAGTGGTCCTCTTTCTGCCCCTCCTCACAGGCGCGTGCTTCAAGCAGACCTTGTAAGCTTCAGCTGTCAGTTGAGCTATTCCCTGTGTGGGAGTTTTGTCGCTGTTACGGCCACTTGGAGCCAGTTCACCTTCGTCAACATGGGCCAGTCCACACACACCGTATCTTCCCGATGTGCCAATACACCACCTCCGCTTTCCAAGTACACACTGGCAGAGGGTTTCAGCCACACACTGACAGGGGTCTCCAACAATCACATACAGGAGTAGCTAACACCCTGGCAGAAGTCTCTAGTCACTCACCAACAACACTCCTCAACAGACGCACCACTGTCATCGCGTAACTCTTCCTGGCCAATCCCGGGTACGTCGGTCCATACAACAGCAGCTAACACTGCTTTAACCGACGACGGCCACTTAGTCTTCTCACAGGACCAAGTCAAGAGTTCTTAGACTGCCCATGGTGAAGTGCCTTCCTCGACGCTATCGCCAGCTTAGTCTTATGTTCACCTCTGTGAGCATAAGACGTCATAAACTAGACGGAGAGAACACTGGGTGCCCTTAGGATAACACCCTTCACTGGGGAACTGACATTGTAAGTTGTAGCCACAACCTTGATGGTATTGATGTCATTACACCACCCACCAGAGGTCATCATCGACGTCACATTCTGACTGAGGCAGGACACCGGAGACTTACACTGACACCACACCACCACCAACAGATGGCAGTGTCTGCGTAGCACCCAATACCGGGCAGTTGGAGTGCCGACCCATAGATGGCGCTGAACTCGCTGCTCTATACCCCAGCGACGGTGTCGATAGGGTAACAGTCGCTTAAAACCATCTCCCATTGAATGTGTGCAGAGTCAATATTTATTTTTCCAAGTCAATCCTCTTATTGTTGAAATTGAATTGATTGACTACCCCTTCTCGCTTGTTGGGTCTCTTAGACCTACTACCGTTATTTATGCTAGTTCGCACTTCAATGAGCTTATGGTCTGAGTATGAAGTATCTGAGATTGTGATATCTCTGATTAGTTCATCATTGTTTGTGAATAACAAGTCTAGTGTGTTTTCTTTCCTAGTTGGTTTAGTAATCTGTTGATTGAGCGAGAATTTGTCACAGAATCTCAAAAGTTCTCTGACCTGTGGTTGGTTACTTCCCGGGTCATTCCCTGCTATGATATTTGTGTTCGCCATTCTCCATCTTAGACTCAGTAAATTGAAATCTCCAAGGAAGATAATATCTGGAGCTGGGTTTGCTCGGTTATCAAGTATGTTCTCTATTTTGTGCATCTGCTCTGTGAATTCCTCAACCGTTGTATCTGGCGGTCTATATATTAGGATAATAATTAGTTTTATTTTTTTTACCTTAATTCCAAGTACCTCTACCACCTCATTAGTCGAGTCACGTTTTTGCTCTTATTCATATTATCGGTTTGTCGTCGTTTTTGTGTTCCTCGACACAATGTCCATCCATATTACTAACTTGGCTCTCAAAACTCTCAGTCCCTGGGTTGTGCTCCGGGTTCGTTGATGTTTTATATAATCTGCATATATATTTCTGGCAGCTTTTGTGTTAATGTAAGCCTATATGTTTCAGGAATGTCATTCATTAGTTTAGTGATGTTTTCCCACACCAGTCTATCACTGTGACAGATCCAGTAGGTACCTTGTCTGTCTGCACATTGTGTAGGTAGTCCTGTACAACTCAGGTTAAATCTTGTGTTACTAATGTTACATACAGTCCCTGTAACACTCCTCCGAAGTGACTTAAAGCACCTGCCTCACCTTGTTGCGTTTGTAGTGAAGAAGTTGTCTGTTCCCATATTTGTGATGTATTGACTTTAATGCTTTTTATCTCTACTCTTACGACAACCAACAACCAACACGATAACGACAACCAACAACCACCACGATAACGACAACCAACAACCAACACGATAACGACAACCAACAACCAACACGATAACGACAACCAACAACCACCACGATAACGACAACCAACAACCACCACGATAACGACAACCCACAACCACCACGATAACGACAACCCACAACCAACAACTAATAGATGAGACACAGGTTTGCGAGAACATTTTTGTCGAGTGAGAACCACTAACTTGGTGAGTCAAGTTATAATGAGTGAATCTCAACTTATCAGACATGGTAGAGTCTGGTTCAGTCCTTATGACGCCCTGTTGACCCAGCACACTGTGATGGGTGGGTGGTGGTACTGGTGCTGACACAGGTGTTGTTACAGGTGTTGGTGCTACAGGCAACATGTGTTGCTGCTACAGGTGTTCGTGCTACAGGTGTTGCTGCTACAGGTGTTGCTGCTACAGGTGTGTTGCTACAGGTGTTGCTGTTACAGGTGTGGTGCTGCAGGTGTTGGTGCGACAGGTGTTGGTGCTGCAGGTGTTGTTGCTACAGGTGTTGGTGCTACAGGTGTGTTGCTACAGGTGTTGCTGTTACAGGTGTTGTTGCTACAGGTGTTGGTGCGACAGGTGTTGGTGCTTCAGGTGGGGGTGCTACAGGTGTTGTTGCTACAGGTGTGTTGCTACAGGTGTTGCTGCTACAGGTGTTGTTGCTACAGGTATTGGTGCTACAGGTGTTGGTGCTACAGGTGTTGCTGCTACAGGTGTTCGTGCTACAGGTGTTGCTGCTACAGGTGTTGCTGCTACAGGTGTTGCTGTTACAGGTGTGTTGCTACAGGTGTTGGTGCGACAGGTGTTGGTGCTGCAGGTGTTGTTGCTACAGGTGTTGGTGCTACAGGTGTGTTGCTACGGGTGTGTTGCTACAGGTGTTGCTGTTACAGGTGTTGTTGCTACAGGTGTTGGTGCGACAGGTGTTGGTGCTTCAGGTGGGGGTGCTACAGGTGTTGTTGCTACAGGTGTGTTGCTACAGGTGTTGCTGCTACAGGTGTGTTGCTGCTACAGGTGTTGTTGCTACAGGTGTTGTTGCTACAGGTGTTGGTGCTACAGGTGTTGTTGCTACAAGTGTTGGTGCTACAGGTGTTGTTGCTACAGGTGTTGTTGCTACAGGTGTTGGTGCTACAAGTGTTGGTGCTACAGGTGTTGTTGCTACAGGTGTTGGTGCTACAGGTGTTGTTGCTACAGGTGTTGGTGCTACAGGTGTTGTTGCTACAGGTGTTGGTGCTACAAGTGTTGGTGCTACAGGTGTTGTTGCTACAGGTGTTGCTGCTACAGGTGTTGGTGCTACAGGTGTTGTTGCTACAGGTGTTGGTGCTACAGGTGTTGGTGCTACAGGTGTTGGTGCTACAGGTGTTGGTGCTACAGGTATTGGTGCTACAGGTGTTGATGCTACTGGTGTTGATGCTACAGGTGTTGTTGCTACAGGTGTTGTTGCTACAGGTGTTGGTGCTAGAGGTGTGTTGCTACAGGTGTTGTTGCTACAGGTGTTGTTGCTACAGGTGTTGGTGCTACAGGAGTTGGTGCTACAGGTGTTGTTGCTACAGGTGTTGGTGCTACAGGTGTTGGTGCTACAAGTGTTGGTGCTACAGGTGTTGGTGCTACAGGTGTTGTTGCTACAGGTGTTGTTGCTACAGGTGTTGGTGCTACAGGTGTTGTTGCTACAGGTGTTGGTGCTACAAGTGTTGTTGCTACAGGTGTTGGTGCTACAGGTGTTGGTGTTACAGGTGTTGGTGCTACAGGTGTTGTTGCTACAGGTGTTGTTGCTACAGGTGTTGGTGCAACAGGTGTTGGTGCTACAGAAATTGGGGCTACAGGTGTTGGTGCTACAGGTGTTGTTGCTAAAGGTGTTGGTGCTACAGGTATTGGTGCTACAGGTGTTGGTTCTACAGGTGTTGTTGCTACAGGTGTTGGTGATACAGGTGTTGGTGCTACATGTGTTGTTGCTACAGGGGTTGTTGCTACAGGTATTGGTGCTACAGGTGTTGTTGCTACAGGTGTTGGTGCTACACATGTTGGTGCTACAGGTATTGTTGCTACACGTGTTGGTGCTACAGGTGTTGGTGCTACAGGTGTTGGTGCTACATGTGTTGGTGCTACAGGTGTTGGTGCTACAGGTGTTGTTGCTACACATGTTGGTGCTACAGATGTTGGTGCTACAGGTGTTGGTGCTACAAGTGGTGTTGCTACAGGTATTGGTGCTACAGGTGTTGGTGCTACAGGTGTTGGTGCTACCGGTGTTGGTGCTACAGGTGTTGTTCATACAGGTGTTGGTGCTACAGGTGTTGTTGCTACAGGGGTTGTTGCTACAGGTATTGGTGCTACAGGTGTTGGTGCTAAAGGTGTTGATGCAACAGGTGTTGGTGCTACAGGTATTGATGCTACAGGTGTTGGTGCTACAGGTGTTGGTGCTACAGGTGTTGTTGCTACAGGTATTGGTGCTCCAGGTGTTGGTACTACAGGTATTTGTGCTACAGGTGTTGGTGCTGCAGGTGTTGGTGCTACAAGTGTTGTTGCTACAGGCGTTGGTGCTGCAGGTGTTGGTGTTACAGGTGTTTGTGCTACAGGTGTTGTTGCTACAGGTGTTGTTGCTACAGGTGTTGGTGCTACAGGTATTGATGCTACAGGTGATGTTGCTACAGGTGTTGGTGCTACAGGTGTTGTTGCTACAGGTGTTGGTGCTACAGGCGTAGTTGTTACAGGTGTTGTTGCTACAGGTGTTGTTGCTACAGGTGTTGGTGCTACAGGTGTTGTTGCTACAGGTGTTGGTGCTACAGGTGTTGTTGCTACAGGTGTTGGTGCTACAGGTGTAGTTGTTACAGGTGTTGTTGCTACAGGTGTTGTTGCTACAGGTGTTGGTGCTACAGGTGTTGTTGCTACAGGTGTTGGTGCTACAGGTGTTGGTGCTACAAGTGTTGGTGCTACAGGTGTTGGTGCTACAGGTGTTGTTGCTACAGGTGTTGTTGCTACAGGTGTTGGTGCTACAGGTGTTGTTGCTACAGGTGTTGGTGCTACAAGTGTTGTTGCTACAGGTGTTGGTGCTACAGGTGTTGGTGTTACAGGTGTTGGTGCTACAGGTGTTGTTGCTACAGGTGTTGTTGCTACAGGTGTTGGTGCAACAGGTGTTGGTGCTACAGAAATTGGGGCTAAAGGTGTTGGTGCTACAGGTGTTGTTGCTAAAGGTGTTGGTGCTACAGGAATTGGGGCTACAGGTGTTGGTACTACAGGTGTTGTTGCTACAGGTGTTGGTGATACAGGTGTTGGTGCTACATGTGTTGTTGCTACAGGGGTTGTTGCTACAGGTATTGGTGCTACAGGTGTTGTTGCTACAGGTGTTGGTGCTACACATGTTGGTGCTACAGGTATTGTTGCTACACGTGTTGGTGCTACAGGTGTTGGTGCTACAGGTGTTGGTGCTACATGTGTTGGTGCTACAGGTGTTGGTGCTACAGGTGTTGTTGCTACACATGTTGGTGCTACAGGTGTTGGTGCTACAGGTGTTGGTGCTACAAGTGGTGTTGCTACAGGTATTGGTGCTACAGGTGTTGGTGCTACAGGCATTGGTGCTACCGGTGTTGGTGCTACAGGTGTTGTTGATACAGGTGTTGGTGCTACAGGTGTTGTTGCTACAGGGGTTGTTGCTACAGGTTTTGGTGCTAAAGGTGTTGGTGCTACAGGTGTTGATGCAACAGGTGTTGGTGCTACAGGTGTTGGTGCTACAGGTGTGGGTGCTACAGGTGTTGGTGCTACAGGTGTTGTTGCTACAGGTATTGGTGCTCCAGGTGTTGGTACTACAGGTATTAGTGCTACAGGTGTTGGTGCTACAGGTGTTGGTGCTACAAGTGTTGTTGCTACAGGCGTTGGTGCTGCAGGTGTTGGTGTTACAGGTGTTTGTGCAACAGGTGTTGTTGCTACAGGTGTTGTTGCTACAGGTGTTGGTGCTACAGGTATTGGTGCTACAGGTGATGTTGCTACAGGTGTTGGTGCTACAGGTGTTGTTGCTACAGGTGTTGGTGCTACAGGCGTAGTTGTTACAGGTGTTGTTGCTACAGGTGTTGTTGCTACAGGTGTTGGTGCTACAGGTGTTGTTGCTACAGGTGTTGGTGCTACAGGTGTTGTTGCTACAGGTGTTGGTGCTACAGGTGTAGTTGTTACAGGTGTTGTTGCTACAGGTGTTGTTGCTACAGGTGTTGGTGCTACAGGTGTTGTTGCTACAGGTGTTGGTGCAACAGGTATTGGTGCTACAGGTGTTGTTGCTACAGGTATAGGTGCAACAGGTATTGGTGCTGTAGGTGTAGTTGTTACAGGTGTTGTTGCTACAGGTGTTAGTGCTACAGGTGTTGGTGCTACAAGTGTTGTTGCTACAGGTGTTGGTGCTACAGGTGTTGGTGCTACAGGTGTTGGTGTTACAGGTGTTGGTGCTACATGTGTTGTTGCTACAGGTGTTGTTGCTACAGGTGTTGTTGCTACAGGTGTTGGTGCTACAGGAATTGGGGCTACAGGTGTTGGTGCTACAAGAATTGGGGCTACAGGTGTTGTTGCTACAGGTGTTGGTGCTACAGGAATTGGGGCTACAGGTGTTGGTGCTACAGGTGTTGTTGCTACCGGTGTTGGTGCTACAGGTGTTGTTGCTACAGGTGTTGTTGATACAGGTGTTGGTGCTACAGGTGTTGTTGCTACAGGTGTTGTTGCTACAGGTATTGGTGCTAAAGGTGTTGGTGCTACAGGTATTGATGCTACAGGTGTTGTTGCTACAGGTGTTGGTGCTACAGGTATTGGTGCTACAGGTGTTGGTGCTACAGGTGTTGGTGCTACAGGTGTTGGTGCTACAGGTGTGGGTGCTACAGGTGTTGGTGCTACAGGTGTTGTTGCTACAGGTGTTGGTGCTCCAGGTGTTGGTACTACAGGTGTTGGTGCTACAGGTATTGGTGCTACAGGTGATGTTGCTACAGGTGTTGGTGCTACAGGTGTTGTTGCTACAAGTGTTGTTGCTACAGGTGTTGGTGCTGCAGGTGTTGGTGTTACAGGTGTTTGTGCTACGGGTGTTGTTGCTACAGGTGTTGTTGCTACAGGTGTTGGTGCTACAGGTATTGGTGCTACAGGTGATGTTGCTACAGGTGTTGGTGCTACAGGTGTTGTTGCTACAGGTGTTGGTGCTACAGGTGTAGTTGTTACAGGTGTTGTTGCTACAGGTGTTGGTGCTACAGGTGTAGTTGTTACAGGTGTTGTTGCTACAGGTGTTAGTGCTACAGGTGTTGGTGCTACAAGTGTAGTTGCTACAGGTGTTGGTGCTACAGGTGTTGGTGCTACAGGTGTTGGTGCTACAGGTGTTGTTGCTACAGGTGTTGGTACTACAGGTGTTGGTGCTACAGGTGTTGGTGCTACAGGTGTTGGTGCTACAAGTGTTGTTGCTACAGGTGTTGGTGCTACAGGTGTTGGTGCTACAGGTGTTGGTGCTGCAGGTGTTTGTGTTACAGGTGTTAGTGCTACAGGTGTTGGTGCTACAAGTGTTGGTGCTACAGGTGTTGGTGCTACAGGTGTTGGTGCTACAGGTGTTGTTGCTACAGGTGTTGGTGCTACAGGTGTTGTTGCTACAGGTATTGGTGCTACAGGTGTTGGTGCTACAGGTGTTGATGCTACAGGTGTTGGTGCTACAGGTGTCGGTGCTACAGGTGTTGGTGCTACAGGTTTCGGTGCTACAGGTGTTGGTGCTACAGGTGTTGGTACTACAGGTGTTGGTGCTACAGGTGTTGGTGCTACAGGTATTGGTGCTACAGGGATTGGTGCTACAGGTGTTGGTGCTACAGGTGTTGGTGCTACAGGTGTTGGTGCTACCGATGTTGGTGCTACAGGTGTTGGTGCTACAAGTGTTGGTGCTACAGGTGTTGGTGCTACAGGTGTTGGTGCTACAAGTGTTGGTGCTACAGGTGTTGGTGCTACAGGTGTTGGTGCTACAGGTGTTGGTGCTACAGGTATTGGTGCTACAGGAATTGGTGCTACAGGTGTTGGTGCTACAGGTGTTGGTGCTACAGGTGTTGGTGCTACAGGTGTTGGTGCTACAGGTGTTGGTGCTACAGGTGTTGGTGCTACAAGTGTTGGTGCTACAGGTGTTGGTGCTACAGATGTTGGTGTTACATGTGTTGGTGCTACAGGTGTTGATGCTACAGGTGTTGGTGCTACAGGTGTTGGTGCTACAGGTGTTGGTGCTACAGGTATTGGTGCTACAGGAATTGGTGCTACAGGTGATGGTGTTACAGGTGTTGGTGCTACAGGTGTTGGTGCTACAGGTGTTGGTGCTACAGGTGTTGGTGCTACAGGTGTTGGTGCTACAGGTGTTGGTGCTACAGGTGTTGGTGCTACAGGTGTTGTTGCTACAGGTGTTGGTGCTACAGGTGTTGGTGTACAGGTGTTGGTGCTACAGGTGTTGGTGCTACAAGTGTTGTTGCTACAGGTGTTGGTGCTACAGGTGTTGGTGCTACAGGTGTTGGTGCTGCAGGTGTTTGTGTTACAGGTGTTAGTGCTACAGGTGTTGGTGCTACAAGTGTTGCTGCTACAGGTGTTGGTGCTACAGGTGTTGGTGCTACAGGTGTTGGTGCTACAGGTGTTGGTGCTACAGGTGTTGTTGCTACAGGTATTGGTGCTACAGGTATTGTTGCTACAGGTGTTGTTGCTACAGGTGTTGGTGCTACAGGTGTTGGTGCTACAGGTGTTGTTGCTACAGGTGTTGGTGCTACAGGTGTTGTTGCTACAGGTGTTGGTGCTACAGGTGTTGTTGCTACAGGTATTGGTGCTACAGGTGTTGGTGCTACAGGTGTTGATGCTACAGGTGTTGGTGCTACAGGTGTTGGTGCTACAGGTGTTGGTGCTACAGGTGTTGGTACTACAGGTGTTGGTGCTACAGGTGTTGGTGCTACAGGTATTGGTGCTACAGGGATTGGTGCTACAGGTGTTGGTGCTACAGGTGTTGGTGCTACAGGTGTTGGTGCTACCGATGTTGGTGCTACAGGTGTTGGTGCTACAAGTGTTGGTGCTACAGGTGTTGGTGCTACAGATGTTGGTGCTACAGGTGTTGGTGCTACAGGTGTTGGTGCTACAAGTGTTGGTGCTACAGGTGTTGGTGCTACAGGTGTTGGTGCTACAGGTGTTGGTGCTACAGGTATTGGTGCTACAGGAATTGGTGCTACAGGTGTTGGTGCTACAGGTGTTGGTGCTACAGGTGTTGGTGCTACAGGTGTTGGTGCTACAGGTGTTGGTGCTACAGGTGTTGGTTCTACAGGTGTTGGTGCTACAGGTATTGGTGCTACAGGAATTGGTGATACAGGTGATGGTGTTACAGGTGTTGGTGCTACAGGTGTTGGTGCTACAGGTGTTGGTGCTACAGGTGTTGGTGCTACAGGTATTGGTGCTACAGGTGTTGGTGCTACAGATGTTGGTGCTACAGGTGTTGGTGCTACAGGTGTTTGGTGCTACAGATGTTGGTGCTACAGGTGTTGGTGCTACAGATGTTCGTGCTACAGGTGTTTGGTGCTACAGGTGTTGTTGCTACAGGTGTTGGGGCCCATGTGCACCTGTAATGGGTTCACTACACTGTGGATGATAAACTTTACCTGCATCATTCTAATTTAATTATTGGTATTATTAATAATATTTTAATATTATCACCATTACTAATAATACTAAAATACCGGATATATCACCAATAAAGTGGGCAGTACAGTGAACGTCACAGGAGTGGGACACAAACTCCCAGATATCAATTACTCAAATAACAGAAAGACAATTAATCCGGATCTGAGCTAAACGGACGCTGGATGGCCCCGAACGCCTCGTAATCCGGACAAATCCGCGCTTAAAGCCGCACTTGGCCGGGGGCTGGCCAGCGGTGCCTTGCGGCTCCCAGGATGAACTACTCTCAGCCTCCACCTTCCTGCGGGGGGAAGACTTGGCCCTTCACACACGCACTGGCGAAACATGTACATCTTTACTGAGTCTTGGCGGGGTTGTTAATACCCAGGACACGAGTGATGGTGAACAAGAACAGCGTCTGAACACTATGAACACTGAACAACTCAACAAACTTCACATTGAGAAAAGTCGAAAGTTTGAGTCAAACTTTTCTTTACAATTAGGCAAAGTTGAGATATGTTGGCCAGACTGTTTCCTTGATTTACCTGTGACGGATTGTGAGAGTTCTCGTTCTTGTAGGCAGGCCTTCCATGCTTCCTGACCAGTTAGGTTATTGTTGTTGGTGAGCCGCATGGCCACCTGGCCAAGAGCCTGGGGTCCGGGGGTCGTGGCCCCAAGAGCCTGGGGTCCGGGGGTCGTGGCCCCAAGAGCCTGGGGTCCGGGGGTCGTGGTCCCAAGAGCCTGGGGTCCGGGGGTCGTGGTCCCAAGAGCCTGGGGTCCGGGGGTCGTGGTCCCAAGAGCCTGGGGTCCGGGGGTCGTGGTCCCAAGAGCCTGGGGTCCGGGGGTCGTGGTCCCAAGAGCCTGGGGTCCGGGGGTCGTGGCCCCAAGAGCCTGGGGTCCGGGGGTCGTGGCCCCAAGAGCCTGGGGTCCGGGGGTCATGGCCCCAAGAGCCTGGGGTCCGGGGGTCGTGGCCCCAAGAGCCTGGGGTCACAACGACGACAACACACAACACCTCCCAGCAACACATTATATACATAACTCTTCCTCATGACTCTTGACTCTTGAATCCAAATCAACTGAAGTCCAGAACCCCGCTCCCCCCCCCCCCACACTCCTACACATGCCAGCAGGGGTAATCAATAAAGCGTAATGTTTACAAATGAAGTTAACATAAAACAGCACACGTCAAGAAAAGGCGATTGAATTGCAGGTGCAAAATATTGCAATCACAGAAACAGAACTATGAGGCGTTCACTCCTCCCGCGAGGCTACCGAATAGCCGGGCGCGCGCCGGGTGGAGTTGCACCGTTGCAGCGCTTCCACTCGGGGTTCGATCAAAGGACATATGATCACCATATCAATAGTAGTGATGAAGGAGACTGCATTAGGTGTCATGGGCGACCTTGCGGTCATGGGAAGCGGCACGAGGGGTCACGGTACGTATCATATAGAACTTCAGTTTCAGGAGAGAAGCGTGGGATTTAAGGCCTGCCTCCGAGGACACGACAACATGGAGAGCAAAGCTGTTAGATGCAGCCGGTAGGAACACCACAGACATTGAGAGGACCACTTATGGGAGAACCACACCACGACAGTGACCACTGGTCGACAGTGACCACTCCCAGACGACAGTGACCACTCCCAGACGACAGTGACCACTCCCAGAACACACTCCATGTATACTCCAGGTATACACAGCCACACACTGCTATAGTGACACACTGCCATACAGTAACCCATACACTGATACATACACTGCCATGCAATGACACATACACTGCCATACACTGACACACACACATATGGAGTCATACACTCATACATATATACCACATTAATGAGGCATTAAACACCTCTGTGTCATCACAATGTGAAGCGTGCCAGATACGTGTTCAGAATGGTCGGAAACTTGGCCCAATCCTGGTATGGGTGGACTCCAATCCTGGTACGGATGGACTCCAATCCTGGTACGGATGGACTCCAATCCTGGTATGGATGGACTCTAATCCTGGTATGGGTGGAATCCAATCCTGGTATGGATGGAGTCCAATCCTAGTATGGA
>NW_025555240.1:112500-170000 GCF_020424385.1 Procambarus clarkii | reverse complement strand
GGTACACCTCTCAGTGTATATACACCAAGAAGCAAGGTATACCTCTCAGTGTATATACACCAAGAAGCAGGCTACACCTCTCAGTGTATATACACCAAGAAGCTGGGTACACCTCTCAGTGTATATACACCAAGAAGCTGGCTACACCTCTCAGTGTATATACACCAAGAAGCAGGGTACACCTCTCAGTGTATATACACCAAGAAGCAGGGTACACCTCTCAGTGTATATACACCAAGAAGCTGGGTACACCTCTCAGTGTATATACACCAAGAAGCAGGCTACACCTCTCAGTGTATATACACCAAGAAGCAGGGTACACCTCTCAGTGTATATACACCAAGAAGCAGGGTACACCTCTCAGTGTATATACACCAAGAAGCTGGCTACACCTCTCAGTGTATATACACCAAGCAGCAGGGTACACCTCAGTGTATATACACTGAGCATGAGGGACGAGGCAGGGAGGGAGGGAGGGATGCTGGCCTGGGAGATGGGACATCTGACGGCCGTCGCAGCATCACCTGTTGACCCGGACTCCCGCCTCACTCTTCACAGGACCGTCAGAGCGGGAAATACCCTCCCACGTCATCCTCGACCCGACATACAACATTTTGGTGTATGATGAGACCACCCTAGCCGTGGCCTCCCTCATGATGTGTGTATGTGTGTATGTCATACATATGTGTAGCCATTTGTGGACTTTAAAATGTGTCTACTTAATGACAGTCTTCAGAGTGAGAGAGAGAGAGAGAGAGAGAGAGAGAGAGAGAGAGAGAGAGAGAGAGAGAGAGAGAGAGAGAGAGAGAGAGAGAGAGAGAGAGAGAGAGAGAGAGAGAGAGAGAGAGAGAGAGAGAGAGAGAGAGAGAGAGAGAGAGAGAGAGAGAGAGAGAGAGAGAGAGAGAGAGAGAGAGAGAGAGAGAGAGAGAGAGAGAGAGAGAGAGAGAGAGAGAGAGAGAGAGAGAGAGAGAGAGAGAGAGAGAGAGAGAGAGAAAGAGATTCACACACTCTCACACACCCCCCCCCGTCCCCCCTGCCAGGGGTCACGTGACGGCGTCAGGGGGTCAGGGGAGCGGGGGGGGGGGGGGGTACTCTGGTGTCACCGGCTAATTTGGACTGGTTCTCGGTGACTGGTGTCGTGTGACCTCCCTTACCCAGTCACCTCCTGCTTTATTCCTGCCTCCAGGGTCAGGCGCTAGCTCCTGGACCCCGCATTCTCTCCTCTGCTTGTAGAGTAGAGTGGGCAGAGTGGGTAGAGGGGGCAGAGTGGGGAACTGAGAGGGTTCAGGGGTTATAGAGGGGGGGGGGTGACTGTCAGAGGTGCCCCCAGGAGAGGAGGGAGGATAGTTAAAGACCTCGTGGTTGTGTGGGGTGGTAGTGGAGGAGGGGTGGTAGTGGAGGGGGGGTGGTAGTGGAGAGGGGGGGTGGTAGTGGAGGGGGGGGTGGTAGTGGAGAAGGGGGGCGGTAGTGGAAGGGGGGGGGGGTGGTAGTGGAGAAGGGGGGCGGTAGTGGAAGGGGGGGGGGGGGGTAGGTAGTGGAGGGAGTGGGGTGCTAGTAGAGGGAGTGGGGTGGTAGTGAAGGGGGGGTGGTAGTGAAGGGGGGGTGGTAGTGTAGTGAAGGGGGGGTCGTATATACCAACCAATACCACACACAACCTTACCAACCCAAGAGGCTGCATAAATGAGCTAAATACATGAACATATTGTCTGGATAACTGCAAACATTTCCACGTAAAACTGTGTAAAAGTTCACTAAACAACAAGGAATGTTTCGACAAACACTGTCCAGCTTTTTACATCACAGGAAGAGAGCGAATAAACTCCCAGGACCGCGGCCATGATCACACCAACACATGCCACGCGCTGTTTTAAGTCAGAGACTGTGAAAATGATTGATAACATCAGTGCTAACTCTCCCGTCATCTCTGAGAGTGAAGTGTACATTGTGGCAGCTGTGCCAGAGCCACTGTCACTATACAACACCCACACTCTCACCATACAACACCCACACTCTCACCATACAACACCCACACTCTCACCATACAACACCCACACTCTCACCATACAACACCCACACTCTCACCATACAACACCCACACTCTCACCATACATCACCCACACTCTCACCATACAACACCCACACTCTCACCATACATCACCCACACTCTCACCATACAACACTCTCACCATACAACACCCACACTCTCACCATACAACACCCACACTCTCACCATACAACACCCACACTCTCACCATACAGTAACATCTCCCCCAAGATACAGGTATTAAGACACACCACAAAACACAGTCCACTTTACACCTGGTCTGAGACACAGGTGACACTCGCAGCTGTAACTGAAACTCACTCAGAGGACCATCATGGTGAAACACGGTTCCTGAGTACAGTCTTCTCTGATGGTGGGGGAGAGACAGGCTACAGGGTGGGGGTCAGCCCCCAGATGGTGGGGGAGAGACAGGCTACAGGGTGGGGTCAGCCCCCAAGATGGTGGGGGAGACACAGGCTACAGGGTGGGGTCAGCCCCAAGATGGTGGGGGAGAGACAGGCTACAGGGTGGGGTCAGCCCCCAAGATGGTGGGGGAGAGACAGGCTACAGGGTGGGGGTCAGCCCCCAGATGGTGGGGGAGAGACAGACTACAGGGTGGGGTCAGCCCCCAGATGGTGGGGGAGAGACAGGCTACAGGGTGGGGTCAGCCCCAAGATGGTGGGGGAGAGACAGGCTACAGGGTGGGGGTCAGCCCCCAGATGGTGGGGGAGAGACAGGCTACAGGGTGGGGTCAGCCCCCAGATGGTGGGGAGAGACAGGCTACAGGGTGGGGTCAGCCCCAAGATGGTGGGGGAGAGACAGGCTACAGGGTGGGGGTCAGCCCCCAGATGGTGGGGGAGAGACAGGCTACAGGGTGGGGTCAGCCCCCAGATGGTGGGGGAGAGACAGGCTACAGGGTGGGGTCAGCCCCCAGATGGAGGGGGAGAGACAGGCTACAGGGTGGGGTCAGCCCCAAGATGGTGGGGGAGAGACAGGCTACAGGGTGGGGTCAGCCCCAAGATGGTGGGGGAGAGACAGGCTACAGGGTGGGGGTCAGCCTCCAGATGGTGGGGTCAGCCCCAAGATGGTGGGGGAGAGACAGGCTACAGGGTGGGGTCAGCCCCAAGATGGTGGGGGAGAGACAGGCTACAGGGTGAGGGTCAGCCCCCAAATGGTGGGGTCAGCCCCAAGATGGTGGGGGAGAGACAGGCTACAGGGTGGGGTCAGCCCCCAGATGGTGGGGGAGAGACAGGCTACAGGGTGGGGTCAGCCCCAAGATGGTGGGGGAGAGACAGGCTACAGAGTGGGGTCAGCCCCAAGATGGTGGGGGAGAGACAGGCTACAGGGTGGGGTCAGCCCCCAGATGGTGGGGGAGAGACAGGCTACAGGGTGGGGTCAGCCCCCAGATGGTGGGGGAGAGACAGGCTACAGGATGGGGTCAGCCCCAAGATGGTGGGGGAGAGACAGGCTACAGGGTGGGGTCAGCCCCCAGATGGTGGGGGAGAGACAGGCTACAGGATGGGGTCAGCCCCAAGATGGTGGGGGAGAGACAGGCTACAGGGTGGGGTCAGCCTCCAGATGGTGGGGGAGAGACCGGCTACAGGGTGGGGGTCAGCCCCAGATGGTGGGGGAGAGACAGGCTACAGGGTGGGGTCAGCCCCCAGATGGTGGGGGAGAGACAGGCTACAGGGTGGGGTCAGCCCCAAGATGGTGGGGGAGAGACAGGCTACAGGGTGGGGTCAGCCCCCAGATGGTGGGGGAGAGACAGGCTACAGGGTGGGGTCAGCCCCCAGATGGTGGGGGAGAGACAGGCTACAGGATGGGGTCAGCCCCAAGATGGTGGGGGAGAGACAGGCTACAGGGTGGGGTCAGCCCCCAGATGGTGGGGGAGAGACAGGCTACAGGATGGGGTCAGCCCCAAGATGGTGGGGGAGAGACAGGCTACAGGGTGGGGTCAGCCTCCAGATGGTGGGGGAGAGACAGGCTACAGGGTGGGGGTCAGCCCCCAGATGGTGGGGGAGAGACAGGCTACAGGGTGGGGTCAGCCCCCAGATGGTGGGGGAGAGACAGGCTACAGGGTGGGGGTCAGCCTCCAGATGGTGGGGGAGAGACAGGGTACAGGGTGGGGTCAGCCCCCAGATGGTGGGGGAGAGACAGGCTATAGGGTGGGGTCAGCCCCCAGATGGTGGGGGAGAGACAGGCTACAGGGTGGGGTCAGCCCCCAGATGGTGGGGGAGAGACAGGCTACAGAGTGGGGTCAGCCCCAAGATGGTGGGGGAGAGACAGGCTACAGGGTGGGGTCAGCCTCCAGATGGTGGGGGAGAGACAGGCTACAGGGTGGGGTCAGCCCCCAAGATGGTGGGGGAGACACAGGCTACAGGGTGGGGTCAGCCTCCAGATGGTGGGGGAGAGACAGGCTACAGGGTGGAGTCAGCCCCAAGATGGTGGGGGAGAGACAGGCTACAGGGTGGGGGTCAGCCCCAAGATGGTGGGGGAGAGACAGGCTACAGGGTGGGGGTCAGCTCCCAGATGGTGGGGAGAGACAGGCTACAGGGTGGGGTCAGCCCCAAGATGGTGGGGGAGAGACAGGCTACAGGGTGGGGGTCAGCCCCCAGATGGTGGGGGAGAGACAGGCTACAGGGTGGGGTCAACCCCCAGATGGTGGGGGAGAGACAGGCTACAGGGTGGGGTCAGCCCCAAGATGGCGGGGGAGAGACAGGCTACAGGGTGGGGTCAGCCCTCAGATGGTGGGGGAGAGACAGGCTACAGGGTGGGGTCAGCCCCAAGATGGTGGGGGAGAGACAGGCTACAGGGTGGGGTCAGCCCCAAGATGGTGGGGGAGAGACAGGCTACAGGGTGGGGTCAGCCCTCAGATGGTGGGGGAGAGACAGGCTACAGGGTGGGGTCAGCCTCCAGATGGTGGGGGAGAGACAGGCTACAGGGTGGGGTCAGCCTCCAGATGGTGGGGGAGAGACAGGCTACAGGGTGGGGTCAGCCCCTAGATGGTGGAGGAGACACAGGCTACAGGGTGGGGTCAGCCCCTAGATGGTGGAGGAGACACAGGCTACAGGGTGGGGTTAGCCCCAAGATGGTGGGGGAGAGACAGGCTACAGGGTGGGGTCAGCCTCCAGATGGTGGGGGAGAGACAGGCTACAGGGTGGGGTCAGCCCCTAGATGGTGGAGGAGACACAGGCTACAGGGTGGGGTCAGCCCCTAGATGGTGGAGGAGACACAGGCTACAGGGTGGGGTCAGCCCCAAGATGGTCGGGGAGAGACAGGCTACAGGGTGGGGTCAGCCCCCAGATGGTGGGGGAGAGACAGGCTACAGGGTGGGGTCAGCCCCTAGATGGTGGAGGAGACACAGGCTACAGGGTGGGGTCAGCCCCAAGATGGTGGGGGAGAGATAGGCTACAGGGTGGGGTCAGCCCCAAGATGGTGGGGGAGAGACAGGCTACAGGGTGGAGTCAGCCCCAAGATGGTGGGGGAGACACAGGCTACAGGGTGGGGCCAGCCCCAAGATGGTGGGGGAGACACAGGCTACAGGGTGGGGCCAGCCCCAAGATGGTGGGGGAGACACAGGCTACAGGGTGGGGTCAGCCCCAAGATGGTGGGGGAGACACAGGCTACAGGGTGGGGCCAGCCCCAAGATGGTGGGGGAGACACAGGCTACAGGGTGGGGTCAGCCCCAAGATGGTGGGGGAGAGACAGGCTACAGGGTGGGGTCAGCCCCAAGATGGTGGGGGAGAGACAGGCTACAGGGTGGGGTCAGCCCCAAGATGGTGGGGGAGAGACAGGCTACAGGGTGGGGTCAGCCCCAAGATGGTGGGGTAGACACAGACTACAGGGTGGGGTCAGCCCCAAGATGGTGGGGTAGACACAGGCTACAGGGTGGGGCCAGCCCCACCCTGTAGGGAAAACTCCCTATACATTATTTTTACAATGCTGAACTATTCAGTATAATAATGATTACAAATACATGTTACTCAGATCACAGCCTAATTGAAGTCCAGGGGAGCGTGGGCTCTAGACCTGACCAGTCAGTCTCAGACTCAAGAGCAGCAGAACTCTGGTAATTACATTAACAAAACAGCTTCACAGGGAGAAGATGAAGCCAGGAACACCACCATCACAGGCCCTGAACACCACCATCACAGGCCCTGAACACCACCATCACAGGCCCGGAACACCACCATCACAGGCCCTGAACACCACCATCACAGGCCCTGAACACCACCATCACAGGCCCTGAACACCACCATCACAGGCCAGGAACACCACCATCACAGGCCAGGAACACCACCATCACAGGCCCTGAACACCACCATCACAGGCCCTGAACACCACCATCACAGGCCCTGAACACCACCATCACAGGCCCTGAACACCACCATCACAGGCCAGGAACACCACCATCACAGGCCCTGAACACCACCATCACAGGCCCTGAACACCACCATCACAGGCCCTGAACACCACCATCACAGGCCCTGAACACCACCATCACAGGCCAGGAACACCACCATCACAGGCCAGGAACACCACCATCACAGGCCAGGAACACCACCATCACAGGCCAGGAACACCACCATCACAGGCCCTGAACACCACCATCACAGGCCCTGAACACCACCATCACAGGCCCAGAACACCACCATCACAGGCCCTGAACACCACCATCACAGGCCCTGAACACCACCATCACAGGCCACCATCAACACCACCATCACAGGCCCTGAACACCACCATCACAGGCCAGGAACACCACCATCACAGGCCCTGAACACCACCATCACAGGCCAGGAACACCACCATCACAGGCCAGGAACACCACCATCACAGGCCAGGAACACCACCATCACAGGCCCGGAACACCACCATCACAGACCAGGAACACCACCATCACAGGCCCTGAACACCACCATCACAGGCCCTGAACACCACCATCACAGACCAGGAACACCACCATCACAGGCCAGGAACACCACCATCACAGACCAGGAACACCACCATCACAGGCCAGGAACACCACCATCACAGACCAGGAACACCACCATCACAGGCCCGGAACACCACCATCACAGACCCGGAACACCACCATCACAGGCCAGGAACACCACCATCACAGGCCAGGAACACCACCATCACAGGCCCTGAACACCACCATCACAGGCCAGGAACACCACCATCACAGGCCAGGAACACCACCATCACAGGCCAGGAACACCACCATCACAGACCAGGAACACCACCATCACAGGCCAGGAACACCACCATCACAGGCCAGGAACACCACCATCACAGGCCAGGAACACCACCATCACAGGCCCAGAACACCACCATCACAGGCCAGGAACACCACCATCACAGGCCAGGAACACCACCATCACAGGCCAGGAACACCACCATCACAGGCCAGGAACACCACCATCACAGGCCAGGAACACCACCATCACAGGCCAGGAACACCACCATCACAGGCCAGGAACACCACCATCACAGGCCAGGAACACCACCATCACAGGCCAGGAACACCACCATCACAGGCCAGGAACACCACCATCACAGACCAGGAACACCACCATCACAGGCCAGGAACACCACCATCACAGGCCAGGAACACCACCATCACAGGCCAGGAACACCACCATCACAGACCAGGAACACCACCATCACAGGCCCTGAACACCACCATCACAGGCCAGGAACACCACCATCACAGGCCAGGAACACCACCATCACAGGCCAGGAACACCACCATCACAGACCAGGAACACCACCATCACAGGCCAGGAACACCACCATCACAGGCCCTCACAGGCCAGGAACACCACCATCACAGGCCAGGAACACCACCATCACAGGCCAGGAACACCACCATCACAGGCCAGGAACACCACCATCACAGGCCAGGAACACCACCATCACAGGCCAGGAACACCACCATCACAGGCCAGGAACACCACCATCACAGGCCAGGAACACCACCATCACAGGCCAGGAACACCACCATCACAGACCAGGAACACCACCATCACAGACCAGGAACACCACCATCACAGGCCCGGAACACCACCATCACAGACCCGGAACACCACCATCACAGACCAGGAACACCACCATCACAGGCCAGGAACACCACCATCACAGACCCGGAACACCACCATCACAGGCCAGGAACACCACCATCACAGGCCAGGAACACCACCATCACAGACCAGGAACACCACCATCACAGACCAGGAACACCACCATCACAGGCCCGGAACACCACCATCACAGGCCAGGAACACCACCATCACAGGCCCTGAACACCACCATCACAGGCCAGGAACACCACCATCACAGACCAGGAACACCACCATCACAGACCAGGAACACCACCATCACAGACCAGGAACACCACCATCACAGGCCCGGAACACCACCATCACAGGCCCGGAACACCACCATCACAGACCAGGAACACCACCATCACAGACCAGGAACACCACCATCACAGACCAGGAACACCACCATCACAGACCCGGAACACCACCATCACAGACCAGGAACACCACCATCACAGGCCCGGAACACCACCATCACAGACCAGGAACACCACCATCACAGGCCAGGAACACCACCATCACAGACCAGGAACACCACCATCACAGGCCAGGAACACCACCATCACAGACCAGGAACACCACCATCACAGACCAGGAACACCACCATCACAGACCAGGAACACCACCATCACAGGCCAGGAACACCACCATCACAGACCAGGAACACCACCATCACAGGCCAGGAACACCACCATCACAGACCAGGAACACCACCATCACAGACCAGGAACACCACCATCACAGGCCAGGAACACCACCATCACAGACCAGGAACACCACCATCACAGACCAGGAACACCACCATCACAGACCCGGAACACCACCATCACAGGCCAGGAACACCACCATCACAGACCAGGAACACCACCATCACAGACCAGGAACACCACCATCACAGGCCAGGAACACCACCATCACAGGCCAGGAACACCACCATCACAGGCCAGGAACACCACCATCACAGACCAGGAACACCACCATCACAGACCAGGAACACCACCATCACAGACCAGGAACACCACCATCACAGGCCCTGAACACCACCATCACAGGCCCGGAACACCACCATCACAGGCCCTGAACACCACCATCACAGGCCAGGAACACCACCATCACAGGCCCTGAACACCACCATCACAGACCCTGAACACCACCATCACAGGCCAGGAACACCACCATCACAGGCCCTGAACACCACCATCACAGGCCAGGAACACCACCATCACAGACCAGGAACACCACCATCACAGGCCAGGAACACCACCATCACAGACCAGGAACACCACCATCACAGGCCAGGAACACCACCATCACAGGCCAGGAACACCACCATCACAGACCAGGAACACCACCATCACAGGCCCTGAACACCACCATCACAGGCCCGGAACACCACTTGGCGCCGGAGCCCTGCTGCTGGCGTCACCCGGGACACACACAACAGCGGAGATAGCGTCACCCCGGACACACACAACAGCGGAGATAGCGTCACCCCGGACACACACAACAGCGGAGATAGCGTCACCCGGGACACACACAACAGCGGAGATAGCGTCACCTCACAAAGGAGGTAGTAAAGCACATCCACACAATTATAGTGTACCGGGGTACTGGGGTACCAGGGCACAGGGTACCAGTGTGTATACAGTGACAATAAGGGAAAGTCTTCCCTCGGGGGCAGAGGGAGCCATCCCACACCGCCAGCAGGAATGTCTCATTACGGCCTCAATAAGTGCACAAGAGTCGCCCATCACGACAGCTGATAGTCGTCCTTTACACACGACCCCAGGACCAGTCCCTGGGGTCACTCCCGCCCCCACTGTGACCCCAGTGACCAGTCCCTGGGGTCACTCCCGCCCCCACTGTGACCCCAGGACCAGTCCCTGGGGCCACTCCCGCCCCCACTGTGACCCCAGTGACCAGTCCCTGGGGTCACTCCCGCCCCCACTGTGACCCCAGTGACCAGTCCCTGGGGTCACTCCCGCCCCCACTGTGACCCCAGTGACCAGTCCCTGGGGCCACTCCCGCCCCCACTGTGACCCCAGTGACCAGTCCCTGGGGTCACTCCCGCCCCCACTGTGACCCCAGTGACCAGTCCCTGGGGCCACTCCCGCCCCCACTGTGACCCCAGTGACCAGTCCCTGGGGTCACTCCCGCCCCCACTGTGACCCCAGTGACCAGTCCCTGGGGCCACTCCCGCCCCCACTGTGACCCCAGTGACCAGTCCCTGGGGTCACTCCCGCCCCCACTGTGACCCCAGTGACCAGTCCCTGGGGTCACTCCCGCCCCCACTGTGACCCCAGTGACCAGTCCCTGGGGCCACTCCCGCCCCCACTGACCAGTCCCTGGGGTCACTACCGCCCCCACTGTGACCCCAGTGACCAGTCCCTGGGGCCACTCCCGCCCCCACTGTGACCCCAGTGACCAGTCCCTGGGGCCACTCCCGCCCCCACTGTGACCCCAGGACCAGTCCCTGGGGTCACTCCCGCCCCCACTGTGACCCCAGGACCAGTCTCTGGGGTCACTACCGCCCCACTGTGACCCCAGGACCAGTCCCTGGGGTCACTCCCGCCCCCACTGTGACCCCAGGACCAGTCCCTGGGGTCACTCCCGCCCCCACTGTGACCCCAGTGACCAGTCCCTGGGGTCACTCCCGCCCCCACTGTGACCCCAGGACCAGTCCCTGGGGTCACTCCCGCCCCCACTGTGACCCCAGTGACCAGTCCCTGGGGTCACTCCCGCCCCCACTGTGACCCCAGTGACCAGTCCCTGGGGTCACTACCGCCCCACTGTGACCCCAGGGACCCCACTGTTAAATTCGGCCTCCTTCTACTTGGTCTTGAAGGAGGGCCGGCCTCGGGTGAAAGGGGGCTGTGACGATCTCTGTTTGGAACCCGTGGGTGCGGGATCGGGACGTCCACTTCCCGGGGGTCGTGCGGCCCCCCAGGCTCTGCTTCAGGAGGCTGGGGTCGTTCATACCCTTGCTGGGGTGGTTCTTCTCCGGCCCCGACCACGGCGGTCTCCGGGGTTGGCGGTCCCAGTGCCCTTCTTCACCACCTTCGAGGTCAACCCCGGAACTCACAGTTCCTGCGACGGCGCTGGAACCAATCGTATTGGCGTATGCTTTTCCATTGGAGACTTTCAGCGCCGTGGAGAGGGGGGACCTGCTGCTTGGGTAACAGCTTCTCCCCCGCATCAACCTACCCTGGCTTTGTGCCCTGGTGAGGCCACTCCAGACCAGGCCGACACCAGAGCCCAACTCCATAGTCTCCTGAGACTGATGGATGCCTACTACTACTACTATGGTGTGGCTATTGTGGTGGTGTGGTGCAGTTATTGAGGATGTATGATGCATACCACCGCAATAACTGCACAATAATGTCCTCAGAGGTGACATAAGGCGGTGATTGCGCTGAGGAGGGCAGTTCACCTTGGGCAGTCCAGAACGCTTGACTTGGTCCTGTGAGAGGACAAAGTGGCCGCCGTCGGTAGTAGCAGTGTGTTCGCTGCTGGATTTATGCAGTGTTGTATGGACCGACGTACCCGGGACTTGGCCAAGAGGAATTACGAGACGGCAGTAGTGTTCCTCTGCTGAGAAGTGCTGCTGAGAAGTGCTGCTGAGAAGTGCTGCTGAGAAGTGCTGCTAGTTGGTTGCTAGAGACTTCTGCCAGGGTGTTAGCTACCCTTGTATGTGATTATTTGAGAGCCTTGTCAGCATGTTGCTGAAGCCCTCTGCCAGTGTGTTTCTGGAGAGCGGATGTTGGGTATTGAGACACCGTGACGATACGATGTGTGGACTGGCCCATGTTGATGAAGGTGAAGTCGACGGTGATTACATTGAGCGAGGACGACGTGTTCCTGGACGTAGTGGACTTGATGGGACTTGATGAACGCTGCGGATGTACTGAGTGTCCTGAGTGAAAGCGACGCAGTGTAAATACGTGTAGTAATACTTAGAGATATAATATATATATTAGTGAAGGTGTAATTGCGTATTGTTTATCTCTCCCTTTTATTCTTTGCACCAGTACTTGCCACAGTCACTTCCTGACAACTTTCCATTGTCTTGCGCAAGATCAGAGAAGAAGAGGTTATAAGACGCAGAAAAACCCGGTTACTGGCCCAACACCGCACCATACCACCACAGTACCCGTACCGTACCACCACAATACCCGCCCCACACCACCACACTAACCGCACCATACCACCACACTAACCGCACCATACCACCACAATACCTGCACCATACCACCACAATACCCTCACCATACCACCACAATACCTGCACCATACCACCACAATACCCGCACCATACCACCACAATACCCGCACCATACCACCACAATACCCGCACCATACCACCACAATACCCGCACCATACCACCATAATACCCGCCCCGTACCACCACAATACCCGCACCGTACCACCACAATACCCGCACCATACCATCACAATACCTGCACCATACGACCACAATACCCGCGCCATACCACCACAATACCCGCCCCATACCACCACAATACCCGCGCCATACCACCACAATACCCGCGCCATACCACCACAATACCCGCCCCGTACCACCGACCTCAGGCAGAGTACGGAAGTCAAGGCTGAGAATGCAGTTGGCGGAGGTTGTCAATCAGGAGACAGTGACTGACCAATCACAGGCCACTAATGGCACCATCACAGGCACTAATGGCACCATCACAGCCAGGAAATGAGGGGTATAGTTGGAGGTGAGGGGGGGGGGGGGGGTGAGAGGGGGAGGGGGGGTGAGAGGGGGAGGGGGGGGACAGGCGGGGTGACAAGAAATAGTGACAGCCGTCAACACAGTGACGGAGATGAGCCAGCCCGGCCTCTACGTCTCTAAACTGACGTACTAGTGTGCCCCAACCTAACTTACCCGTGGAGGCACAAACCGGATGGCTGGTACCGTGTACTACCTCACTGTACACAGTACTGAAGGCTGGTACCGTGTACTGAGGTACCCTGCTCAGTACCAGCGGTGCGGGTGGTGGACCGGTGCTCAGTACCAGCGGTGCGGGTGGTGGACCGGTGCTCAGTACCAGCGGTGAGTGTGGCCTACTAGTACAGTGCTCAGTACCAGCGGTGCGGGTGGTGGACCGGTGCTCAGTACCAGCGGTGCGGGTGGTGGACCGGTGCTCAGTACCAGCGGTGCGGGTGGTGGACCGGTGCTCAGTACCAGCGGTGCGGGTGGTTGCAGACGCCGCACAGGTCCTCAATATAGTCATAATAGTGCCAGGTGTGGCCGGCGTGGGTCATGTCGTGGCAGAGGCCGAGGCCGACACAGAGGCAGCCGAGGAGGCAGGGGGGGCCGCCCAGGAGCCCCGCCCCCGGGGGCCGCCCAGGAGCCCCGCCCCCGGGGGCCGCCGCAGGGTGCGGGGGACGCCGCAGGGTGCGGGGGACGCCGCAGGGTGTGGTGGAGGAGGGTGGCGGCGAGGGGCAGGTCACGCTGCAGCCAGGACACGGAGGCGCGGCCCTCTGGCCCCCACAGGTGCCACACCTGCACGGTGCGGGCCCCCAGCACCACCAGGGGGCCCACCACAGGCAGCTTGGTCAGCCAGCCCGTTGGGTCCTGCGTGAGGACCCTGGAGGGGACCTCGGGGACCAGGCGGCCGAGGAGGGGCAGGGACCTGAGCCAGGTGAGCCAGGGGTGGCGGTGCCTGGTGAGGGCGGCCAGGTGGTCCCTCAGGCGGGCCACGGACCACCACACAACACACCACCGCCGCCCTCAACACCGCCGCCCTCAACACCGCCGCCCTCAACACCGCCGCTCCACAACACCGCCGCCCTCAACACCGCCGCCCTCAACACCGCCGCTCCACAACACCGCCGCCCTCAACACCGCCGCCCACAACACCGCCGCTCCACAACACCGCCGCCCTCAACACCGCCGCCCACAACACCGCCGCTCCACAACACCGCCGCCCTCAACACCGCCGCTCCACAACACCGCCGCCCTCAACACCGCCGCTCCACAACACCGCCGCCCTCAACACCGCCGCCCTCAACACCGCCGCCCTCAACACCGCCGCCCTCAACACCGCCGCTCCTCAACACCGCCGCCCACAACACCGCCGCCCTCAACACCGCCGCCCTCAACACCGCCGCCCTCAACACCGCCGCCCTCAACACCGCCGTCCTCAACACCGCCGCCCTCAACACCGCCGCCCTCAACACCGCCGTCCTCAACACCGCCGCCCTCAACACCGCCGCCCTCAACACCGCCGCCCTCAACACCGCCGCTCCACAACACCGCCGCTCCTCAACACCGCCGCCCACAACACCGCCGCCCTCAACACCGCCGCCCTCAACACCGCCGCCCTCAACACCGCCGCCCTCAACACCGCCGCTCCTCAACACCGCCGCCCACAACACCGCCGCCCTCAACACCGCCGCCCTCAACACCGCCGCCCTCAACACCGCCGCCCTCAACACCGCCGTCCTCAACACCGCCGCCCTCAACACCGCCGCCCTCAACACCGCCGTCCTCAACACCGCCGCCCTCAACACCGCCGCCCTCAACACCGCCGCCCTCAACACCGCCGCCCTCAACACCGCCGCCCTCAACACCGCCGCTCCACAACACCGCCGCCCTCAACACCGCCGCCCACAACACCGCCGCTCCACAACACCGCCGCCCTCAACACCGCCGCCCACAACACCGCCGCTCCACAACACCGCCGCCCTCAACACCGCCGCACCACAACACCGCCGCCCTCAACACCGCCGCTCCACAACACCGCCGCTCCACAACACCGCCGCCCTCAACACCGCCGCTCCACAACACCGCCGCTCCTCAACACCGCCGCCCACAACACCGCCGCCCTCAACACCGCCGTCCTCAACACCGCCGCCCTCAACACCGCCGCCCTCAACACCGCCGCCCTCAACACCGCCGCCCTCAACACCGCCGCCCTCAACACCGCCGCCCTCAACACCGCCGCCCTCAACACCTCTCCACCAACAGTTGACGCCTTGCAACACATCTGACTTATAACTCTTTATAATATACTTTAATAATTTGGTTGACTTATAACAAGCATCAGCAGCCGTCGAGGGCGACCACAGATGTGGTGTGCCTCACCATGGCGAGTGGCCGTCTCACGGGAGCAGTTTACCTGTTTCCCGACGCCACGATGCAGCCACATCGTGGTGTAGTGGTCTAAGGCGCCTGCTTGTCAGTGCGCAGTACAGAGGTTCGAAACCTCCACATCGCTCCTACTGACTGACTTTCTCACTGATACATCACAGCTGTGTGATTTCTGAGTGCAATGTAATGTTTTCCCACACCTCAACACCCACATCCGTAAACGGTTACGGTATTGAACAAGTATTCCCTTATTCCTACATATAAGACTCATATTTCCCTGTCTGTACATGTCTAGAAGACGTTTTAGTTGATTTTATAACACTTTGAAGGAAACAAAATGCTGCAGATTGAAGAAATTTCGATTTTAAGTTAATTCCAGGTGAGACTAGAAGACGAGTCCATCATCAATATGGCGGTGCAGCTGGCGAGAGATGAGAGCTTTCCCGCTCAAGGCGGCCCCAGTGCATGCTGGGTACAGCGTCAGGTGTGGCGTGATTGGTCGGCGGCGGCGGGCTTGGCCAGGTTGACCAATAGCGTCGCGCCCTGGGCGTGACGTAGCATGACGTCAGGCGCCCTGCAGAGGAAGGCGGGAAATCTGGGTCACTGGCTGCCAAGTGTCCTACTGTGATTACCCGTTCTGGAAAGGTATAGCCCTCCAGACACAGTCATTGGCTTGTCGACTCCCCAGGGAGAATGAGGTAGAGCTGGAGGGTGTGAAAACAGCACCTAAGGCTCAGGGACGACAGTGCTCCTGGCTAACTTGGTGAGGCGGGGCTGGGGGGTTGTGGTTCAACCCGCGGGCCGTGCTCCATGGTGGTGGAGCTGTGGGAGAACATTTGGTAGCAGTCCTGGTCCAGGGCAGCTCAACACCTGCTTACACGGGAGAACAATTCACGTGTGAGGCGGTGGACCATCAGGGTCCACCACAGTGTGGACCACCAGGGTCCACCACAGTGTGGACCATCAGGGTCCACCACAGTGTGGACCACCAGGGTCCACCACAGTGTGGACCATCAGGGTCCACCACAGTGTGGACCACCAGGGTCCACCACAGTGTGGACCATCAGGGTCCACCACAGTGTGGACCACCAGGGTCCACCACAGTGTGGACCATCAGGGTCCACCACAGTGTGGACCACCAGGGTCCACCACAGTGTGGACCACCAGGGTCCACCACAGTGTGGACCACCAGGGTCCACCACAGTGTGGACCATCAGGGTCCACCACAGTGTGGACCACCAGGGTCCACCACAGTGTGGACCATCAGGGTCCACCACAGTGTGGACCACCAGGGTCCACCACAGTGTGGACCACCAGGGTCCACCACAGTGTGGACCACCAGGGTCCACCACAGTGTGGACCACCAGGGTCCACCACAGTGTGGACCACCAGGGTCCACCACAGTGTGGACCATCAGGGTCCACCACAGTGTGGACCATCAGGGTCCACCACAGTGTGGACCACCAGGGTCCACCACAGTGTGGACCACCAGGGTCCACCACAGTGTGGACCACCAGGGTCCACCACAGTGTGGACCACCAGGGTCCACCACAGTGTGGACCATCAGGGTCCACCACAGTGTGGACCATCAGGGTCCACCACAGTGTGGACCACCAGGGTCCACCACAGTGAGGACCACCAGGGTCCACCACAGTGTGGACCACCAGGGTCCACCACAGTGTGGACCATCAGGGTCCACCACAGTGAGGACCACCAGGGTCCACCACAGTGTGGACCACCAGGGTCCACCACAGTGTGGACCATCAGGGTCCACCACAGTGTGGACCATCAGGGTCCACCACAGTGTGGACCACCAGGGTCCACCACAGTGTGGACCACCAGGGTCCACCACAGTGTGGACCACCAGGGTCCACCACAGTGTGGACCATCAGGGTCCACCACAGTGTGGACCACCAGGGTCCACCACAGTGTGGACCACCAGGGTCCACCACAGTGTGGACCACCAGGGTCCACCACAGTGTGGACCATCAGGGTCCACCACAGTGTGGACCATCAGGGTCCACCACAGTGTGGACCACCAGCGTCCACCACAGTGAGGACCACCAGGGTCCACCACAGTGTGGACCACCAGGGTCCACCACAGTGTGGACCATCAGGGTCCACCACAGTGAGGACCACCAGGGTCCACCACAGTGTGGACCACCAGGGTCCACCACAGTGTGGACCATCAGGGTCCACCACAGTGTGGACCATCAGGGTCCACCACAGTGTGGACCACCAGGGTCCACCACAGTGTGGACCACCAGGGTCCACCACAGTGTGGACCACCAGGGTCCACCACAGTGGAACCTCTAGGTCGTGGCTCGGTGAAGAACAAATATGTAGCCTATTGACTAGGCAAATATGTAGGCTAGTCAATAGGCTACATATTTGTGTAGAGGCGTTGTATTATATGTACCCACACCTGTACGCCCACCACCCACACTTGTACATCCACCACCCACACCTGTACGCCCACCACCCACACCTGTACGCCCACCACCCACACCTGTACGCCCACTACCCAAACACCTGTACGCCCACCACCCAAACACCTGTACGCCCACCACCCAAACACCTGTACGCCCACCACCCACACCTGTACACCCACCATCCACACCTGTACACCCACCATCCCCACCTGGACGCCCACCACCCACACCTGTACGCCCACCACCCACACCTGTACGCCCACCACCCAAACACCTGTACACCCACCACCCACACCTGTACGCCCACCACCCAAACACCTGTACACCCACCACCCACACCTGGACGCCCACCACCCACACCTGTACGCCCACCATCCACACCTGTACGCCCACCACCCACACCTGTACGCCCACCACCCACACCTGTACACCCACACCTGTACACCCACACCTGTACACCCACCATCCACACCTGGACGCCCACCACCCCCACCTGTACGCTCACCACCCACACCTGTACACCCACACCTGTACACCCACCATCCACACCTGTACGCCCACCACCCACAGCTGTCCGCCCACCACCCACACCTGTACACCCACCACCCACACCTGAACGCCCACCACCCACACCTGTACGCCCACCACCCACACATGTACACCCACACCTGTACGCCCACCACCCACACCTGTACACCCACACCTGTACGCCCACCAACCACACCTGTACACCCACACCTGTACGCCCACCACCCACACCTGTACACCCACCACCCACACCTGTACACCCACCACCCACACCTGTACACCCACCACCCACACCTGTACACCCACCACCCACACCTGTACCCCCACCAACCACACCTGTACACCCACCACCCACACCTGTACACCCACCACCCACACCTGTACACCCACCACCAACACCTGTACACCCACCACCCACACCTGTACACCCACCACCCACACCTGTACACCCACCACCCACACCTGTACACCCACCACCCACACCTGTACGCCCACCAACCACACCTGTACACCCACCACCAACACCTGTACACCCACCACCCACACCTGTACACCCACCACCCACACCTGTACACCCACCACCCACACCTGTACACCCACCACCCACACCTGTACGCCCACCAACCACACCTGTACACCCACCACCAACACCTGTACACCCACCACCCACACCTGTACACCCACCACCAACACCTGTACACCCACCACCCACACCTGTACACCCACCACCCACACCTGTACGCCCACCAACCACACCTGAACGCCCACCACCCACACCTGTACACCCACACCTGTACACCCACCACCCACACCTGTACGCCCACCACCCACACCTGTACGCCCACCACCCACACCTGTACGCCCACCACCCACACCTGTACACCCACCAACTAAACACCAAAGGTTACAAACAACAAAGGTTACAAACAACAAAGGTTACAAACTCCAAAGGTTACAAACACCAAAGGTTACAAACACCAAAGGTTACAAACAACAAAGGTTACAAACTCCAAAGGTTACAAACAACAAAGGTAACAAACAACAAAGGTTACAAACAACAAAGGTTACAAACACCAAAGGTTACAAACTCCAAAGGTTACAAACACCAAAGGTTACAAACAACAAAGGTTACAAACTCCAAAGGTTACAAACAACAAAGGTAACAAACAACAAAGGTTACAAACAACAAAGGTTACAAACACCAAAGGTTACAAACTCCAAAGGTTACAAACACCAAAGGTTACAAACAACAAAGGTTACAAACTCCAAAGGTTACAAACAACAAAGGTAACAAACAACAAAGGTTACAAACAACAAAGGTAACAAACACCAAAGGTTACAAACAACAAAGGTTACAAACAACAAAGGTTACAAACAACAAAGGTTACAAACAACAAAGGTTACAAACAACAAAGGTTACAAACAACAAAGGTTACAAACAACAAAGGTAACAAACAACAAAGGTTACAAACAACAAAGGTTACAAACACCAAAGGTTACAAACAACAAAGGTTACAAACAACAAAAGTTACAAACACCAAAGTTACAAACAACAAAGGTTACAAACTCCAAAGGTTACACCAAAGGTTACAAACAACAAAGGTTACAAACTCCAAAGGTTACAAACACCAAAGGTTACAAACAACAAAGGTTACAAACACCAAAGGTTACAAACAACAAAGGTTACAAACAACAAAGGTTACAAACAACAAAGGTTACAAACAACAAAGGTTACAAACAACAAAGGTTACAAACACCAAAGGTTACAAACACCAAAGGTTACAAACAACAAAGGTTACAAACAACAAAGGTTACAAACACAACAAAGGTTACAAACACCAAAGGTTACAAACACCAAAGGTTACAAACAACAAAGGTTACAAACAACAAAGGTTACAAACAACAAAGGTTACAAACAACAAAGGTTACAAACACCAAAGGTTACAAACACCAAAGGTTACAAACAACAAAGGTAACAAACAACAAAGGTTACAAACAACAAAGGTAACAAACAACAAAGGTAACAAACAACAAAGGTTACAAACACCAAAGGTTACAAACAACAAAGGTTACAAACAACAAAGGTTACAAACACCAAAGGTTACAAACACCAAAGGTTACAAACACCAAAGGTTACAAACAACAAAGGTTACAAACAACAAAGGTTACAAACAACAAAGGTTACAAACAACAAAGGTTACAAACACCAAAGGTTACAAACACCAAAGGTTACAAACAACAAAGGTTACAAACAACAAAGGTTACAAACAACAAAGGTTACAAACAACAAAGGTTACAAACACCAAAGGTTACAAACACCAAAGGTTACAAACAACAAAGGTAACAAACAACAAAGGTTACAAACAACAAAGGTAACAAACAACAAAGGTAACAAACAACAAAGGTTACAAACACCAAAGGTTACAAACAACAAAGGTTACAAACAACAAAGGTTACAAACACCAAAGGTTACAAACACCAAAGGTTACAAAGGTTATTCTGCTGGTTAAGGGTAGTTTATGGGTTATCTTCTTGAGCGGTTATCTTGGGTGGATTACGGGGCTCAGCGTCCCCGCGGCCCGGTCCTCGACCAGGCCTCCACCATGTTACATCCCCCCCCTCCCCAAGGAGGCAGCCAATAGCAGCTGTCTAGCTCCCTGGTATCTTTTTACTGCTAGGTGAACAGGAGCATCAGGGTGAAAGAGACTTTGCCCATTGGTCTCCGCCTCCACCGGGGATCGAACCCGAAACCTCAGGACTACGAATCCGAAGCGCTGTCGACTCAGCTGTCAGGCTGCGCGCTTGGGAAATTTTACTGAATAAGTTGTATGTTTCGTCATACTGGAGTATAGTGTGTATGTTGTGTCATACTGGAGTATAGTGTATATGGTGTATGTTCCGTCATACTGGAGTATAGTGTGTATGTTGTGTCATACTGGAGTATACTGTATATGGTGTATGTTCCGTCATACTGGAGTATAGTGTGTATGTTGTGTCATACTGGAGTATACTGTATATGGTGTATGTTCCGTCATACTGGAGTATACTGTATATGGTGTATGTTCCGTCATACTGGAGTATAGTGTGTATGTTGTGTCATACTGGAGTATAGTGTGTATGTTGTGTCATACTGGAGTATACTGTATATGGTGTATGTTCCGTCATACTGGAGTATAGTGTGTATGTTGTGTCACACTAGCTATGGTGTAGCGTGTATGATGTATGACCTGCCGTGTATAACAGGTCACTGGCAACAGGAGACTTACCAGAAAGTTGGAAGACAGCTAACGTGGTCCCAATATACAAAAAGGGTGACAGGCAAGAGGCACTGAACTACAGGCCAGTTCCCTTAACTTGTATACCATGCAAGGTGATGGAGAAGATCGTGAGGAAAAGGCTCGTAGAGCATCTGGAGGGAAATAACTTTGTAACGCACCACCAACATGGGTTCAGAGATGGTAAATCGTGCCTCACAGGTTTAATAGAATTCTATGACCAGGCAACAAAATTTAGGCAGGAAAGAGAAGGGTGGGCAGACTGCATTTCCAGTGTGAGAGTAGTTAACAGATGGAATGCATTAGGCAGTGATGTGGTGGAGGCTGACTCCATACACAGTTTCAAGTGTAGATATGATAGAGCCCAATAGGCTCAGGAACCTGTACACCTGTTGATTGACAGTTGAGAGGCGGGACCAAAGAGCCAGAGCTCAACCCCCGCAAGCACAACTAGGTGAGTACACACACAAGAACACTGGGTGGTAACCACCAGGCGAGAAGTGTCAGCTGACCTACACACACACACACTACCCCTACACCAGCGACCTTCACAGTGTGGGGGGAGAGAATCATGACCTTAGTTCGGGTCCCGTGACCTTGTGTGATGCTTGGCCTCCACCCTTGGTCAAACCTGTCAGCCGTCTTGCCCTCTCTGGTGCAGCCAATGGTCTTGACAGCTCAATCTTTGGCTCATTGTTCTCTCTGTCTCTCTGTCTCTGTCTGTCTCTGTCTGTCTCTGTCTGTCTCTGTCTGTCTCTGTCTGTCTCTGTCTGTCTCTGTCTGTCTCTGTCTGTCTCTGTCTGTCTCTCTCTCTCTCTCTCTCTCTCTCTCTCTCTCTCTCTCTGTCTCTGTCTCTGTCTCTCTCTCTCTCTCTCTCTCTCTCTCTCTCTCTCTCTCTCTCTCTCTCTCTCTCTCTCTCTCTCTGTCTGTCTCTGTCTCTCTCTGTCTGTCTCTGTCTCTCTGTCTCTCTGTCTCTCTCTCTCCCTCTCTCTCTCTCTCCTCTCTCTCTCTCTCTCTCTCTCTCTCTCTCCTCTCTCTCTCTCTCTCTCTCTCTCTCTCTCTCTCTCTCTCTCTCTCTCTCTCTCTCTCTCTGTCTCTCTCTCATCAAAAAATTCAAGAATCATTTACCACCAGAAAATGACTAACGAGGGCCCACTATCTAATTACAGTATTACCAATGACTAATTAATCACTCATCATCGCCTGTCCAAGCAAAACAAACCCCATTAAAAAAATTATGAATTTAGGATTTAGTAGTGTGGGTCGAGGGGTTATGAGGCCTAACCCTACTGTTGGTGGTGGTCACTGTTGGTGGTGGTCACTGTTGGTGGTGGTCACTGTTGGGGGTGGTCACTGTTGGTGGTGGTCACTGTTGGTGGTGGTCACTGTTGGTGGTGGTCACTGTTGGTGGTGGTCACTGTTGGTTGTGGTCACTGTTGGTGGTGGTCACTGTTGGTGGTGGTCACTGTTGGTGGTGGTCACTGTTGGGGGTGGTCACTGTTGATGGTGGTCACTGTTGGGGGTGGTCACTGTTGGTGGTGGTCACTGGTGGGGGTGGTCACTGTTGGTGGTGGTCACTGTTGGGGGTGGTCACTGTTGGTGGTGGTCACTGTTGGTGGTGGTCACTGTTGGGGGTGGTCACAGTTGGTGGTGGTCACTGTTGGTGGTGGTCACTGTTGGGGGTGGTCACTGTTGGTGGTGGTCACTGTTGGTGGTGGTCACTGTTGGGGGTGGTCACTGTTGGTGGTGGTCACTGTTGGTGGTGGTCACTGTTGGGGGTGGTCACTGTTGGTGGTGGTCACTGTTGGGGGTGGTCACTGTTGGTGGTGGTCACTGTTGGTGGTGGTCACTGTTGGTGGTGGTCACTGTTGGTGGTGGTCACTGTTGGGGGTGGTCACTGTTGGGGGCGGTCACTGTTGGTGGTGCTACTGTTGGTGGTGGTCACTGTTGGTGGTGGTCACTGTTGGTGGTGGTCACTGTTGGTGGTGGTCACTGTTGGTGGTGGTCACTGTTGGTGGTGCTACTGTTAGTGGTGGTCACTGTTGGTGGTGGTCACTGTTGGTGGTGAGATTTTCCTCTCAAAATAATAATACATTAGAAAACGTGTTGAGTACTGGTGTTGAACACACAGAAAATGGCGCTCAGGGGGTCACCCACTCTGAATGGAGGGGCAGCTTAACTATCTCAAGTGATTACTGTCCATATATACCCCCCCCCTCCACACTGGTATATCCCACCACTGGTATTATGGGGTGTTGTTCCCCCATTGGTCAGCTGGAGGGAACCACCACTGGTCATTATCTACCAGGGTTGTGGTGGCTACAGTTACTGGTTACCTCTACTACCAACGATGGCAGTGTGGCCACTGGCCACCCTATATGCTTAAAGCCTGCTGCCCCAAGATACCCATATATATATGTATGTATATATATATATATATATATATATATATATATATATATATATATATATATATATATATATATATATAGAACATACTTGACAACCGAGCAAACCCAGCTGCAGATATTATCTTCCTTGGAGATTTCAATTTACTGAGTCTAAGATGGAGAATGGCGAACACAAATATCATAGCAGGGAATGACCCGGGAAGTAACCAACCACAGGTCAGAGAACTTTTGAGATTCTGTGACAAATTCTCGCTCAATCAACAGATTACAGAACCAACTAGGAACGATAACACACTAGACTTGTTATTCACAAACAATGATGAACTAATCAGAGACATTACAATCTCAGATACTTCATACTCAGACCATAAGCTCATTGAAGTGCGAACTAGCATAAATAACGGTAGTAGGTCTAAGAGACCCAACAAGCGAGAAGGGGTAGTCAATCAATTCAATTTCAACAATAAGATGATTGACTGGGAACAAATAAAGGTAGACCTTGCAACCATTGAATGGGAGACGGTCTTAAGCGACCAAACTCCCACACAGGGAATAGCTCAAGTGACAGCTGAAGCTTACAAGGTGTGCTTGAAGCACGTACCTGTGAGGAGGGGCAGAAAGAGGACCACTCTAGAAAGAGAACGCAGACCACTGTACAGGAGAAGGAAAAAAATAACGGAAATGCTTCGGCAGACACGACTATCACAAGCAAGGAAAATAAGCCTAAGCAGGGAGATCGAAGAAATAGAACAAACGTTGAAGCGATCATATGAGTCTGAGGAAATGGAATTGGAACAGAGAGCTGTACAAGCATCCAAGCCTCCGACTTGACAGTGCGTCTTAATACTAAGTGTAATAAGTACATTTCCTGACTGTCATATATAGTACATAATTACACTTATGGGGCTGTTACATTTACCTCCCTATTTAATTCTCCTCGTTTTCTGTTAAGACACTCAGAATTTTAGAATGAAATTTTTGAGCTCAGATCTCTATACACAAGTTCTAAATACTAGGAATTTCTTTTTCAGTTGTATTAAACAATAGAGATTTTATACAAAATTTCAAAATATCCTGAGTTACTTTATAATTTATTGAAATATTGTACTTTTGTTTTATAAAACTGTAATATCATTATAGCTATAGGTTAAGTAATAATTGTAATCAATAAACAATAAAATGCTTATCTTCAAACACTAAGAAGGTTAGGTGAGGTCGTGGTTGTCTATTCAGCTTTTCAGGTAAACTCAAATATTCACAATATATTTGACAGTACAGTTTAATGCTAAGTGAAAATAAGTACAATTCCTGACTGTCATACACAGTACATAATTGCACTTATGGGGCTGTTACATTTACTGCCCCATTTTTAGAGGACGGGCTCATACAAGAGATAAAGAAAAATCCAAATTATTTTTTCCGCTCCAAGCAACAGCCTGGTGGACCAAACTCTCACAGGTCAAGCCTATGAGAATATATATATATATATATATATATATATATATATATATATATATATATATATATATATATATATATATATATATATATATATATATATGTCGTACCTAATAGCCAGAACGCACTTCTCAGCCTACTATTCAAGGCCCGATTTGCCTAATAAGCCAAGTTTTCCTGAATTAATGTTTTTTCGTCTACCTAACCTACCTAACCTAACCTAACCTAGCTTTTTTTGGCTACCTAACCTAACCTTACCTATAAATATAGGTTAGGTTAGGTTAGGTAGGGTTGGTTAGGTTCGGTCATATATCTACGTTAATTTTAACTCCAATAAATAAAAATTGACCTCATACATAGAGAAAAGGGTAGCTTTATCATTTCATAAGAAAAAAATTATAGTAAATATATTAATTCAGGAAAACTTGGCTTATTAGGCAAATCGGGCCTTGAATAGTAGGCTGAGAAGTGAGTTCTGGCTACTAGGTACGTCATATATATATATATATATATATATATATATATATATATATATATATATATATATATATATATATATATATATGCGGAAAATCCACAGAGAAATATGAAATGAGGTGAACGTTTCGGCTTTGTTAAAGCCTTTGTCAACACCAGACTGACTAAGGAGAAGGGAGAAGGGGGAGGATATATAGGCCGACACCTGACCAACCCATCCCTAGGGTTGGTTAGGTGTAATTAACCAAAAACAGGTATAGCTTAGCTTAGAATGGTCAAAGAGGATTAAGCGGTCAGAGAATAAGGATGAAAGATTAAAGAAAAGCCTCATGAACACACAATATATGAATATACAATTATAATGAGACATTGTAAGCCTCTCTATCAGAGTTGTTTCTTAAACTGTTGTGCAATATTATAACTTAAAAATGGATCAAGTTTGTACATTCCAGTACTAACATTAAGAAGATTTGGACACTGACTGATTAGAGCAGACTCAATCAAATTCCGTTCCACGAAATCCCCACAATTGGTAATGCTTTTTGCCCCATTCCAGTTAATATTGTGATCGCATAAACTCGTATGTAGATACAATGCATTAGACGTTTGGGCAGTTCTAATACTATAAGCATGTTGTGACAACCGCAATTGTAAGGACTTTCCTGTTTGTCCAAGGTACACAGAATCACAATCATTGCAGGGAATCGAATACACACAACCTGCTGTATCAGGGGAGTTTTTTATTAAATTGGATTTGATCGTACTATTAGTGAACACCAAATTTATATTAAGTTTCTTAAAAATCAGAGACAATTTTTCAAGTCCACTCGCATAAGGTACCACCAATGAGTTAATAATTTTTGGTTTCGCCTTAGGGACGTGATTATAAAACGTACGCTTGGCTTGTACAAACGAGAAATCCAAAAACATCTTAGGATATTGTAAACTCTTCCCAATTTCATGAAAAGTCATTTTCATGAAAATTTCATGAAAAACAGGAAAGTCCTTACAATTGCGGTTGTCACAACATGCTTATAGTATTAGAACTGCCCAAACGTCTAATGCATTGTATCTACATACGAGTTTATGCGATCACAATATTAACTGGAATGGGGCAAAAAGCATTACCAATTGTGGGGATTTCGTGGAACGGAATTTGATTGAGTCTGCTCTAATCAGTCAGTGTCCAAATCTTCTTAATGTTAGTACTGGAATGTACAAACTTGATCCATTTTTAAGTTATAATATTGCACAACAGTTTAAGAAACAACTCTGATAGAGAGGCTTACAATGTCTCATTATAATTGTATATTCATATATTGTGTGTTCATGAGGCTTTTCTTTAATCTTTCATCCTTATTCTCTGACCGCTTAATCCTCTTTGACCATTCTAAGCTAAGCTATACCTGTTTTTGGTTAATTACACCTAACCAACCCTAGGGATGGGTTGGTCAGGTGTCGGCCTATATATCCTCCCCTTCTCCCTTCTCCTTAGTCAGTCTGGTGTTGACAAAGGCTTTAACAAAGCCGAAACGTTCACCTCATTTCATATTTCTCTGTGGATTTTCCGCATATATATATATATATATATATATATATATATATATATATATATATATATATATATATATATATATATATATTATAATTTACGGTTAGTAAATGTAAAGTTATTATTTGTTAATAAGATGATAATTAAGTCATTACTACTGAACATATCAGAGTGTTGGAGTTAACATGTAAAAATCTGGCGTCACACACCGTCATTACTGAAGGAGAACACTGACATACATCATGTGTATATAATTACTTGCTGTATGAATATGTATGTGTGTGTATGTCGCGAGAGCTGGTATTTGCTGGTATGATTTTGGGGGTATCTTTTACTGCAGGAGCATGTCTGTGTTCTCCCCCTAGGTGTGCTTGCGGGGGTTGAGCTCTGGCTCTTTGGTCTCGCCTCTCAACCGTCAGTCAACTGGTGTACAGGTTCCTGAGCCTATTGGGCTCTATCATATCTACACTTGCATCACCGGGTCACTAAATATTGGATCATAGTGTTGATCCAAGTATTAATAACCGCTAATATTGACTCTCATAAAGCAGTCATAGTCTTGTTGATCAAAGTTATATTAGTAAATCTTTAACACATCTGTATGTTCTCAACTCTCACTCGGGAATACAGGGTTCGAATCCCGGCACGGACCGAAATGTTTGGGTACGTTTCCTACCACCTATTGCACCTGTTCACCTAGCCGTAGCCAGACACCCGTGACTTACACATCTGTTGTGTCCTGTGAGTGGTACCTGGAGGCGCCTCGATACAAGCCTAACACACATGTACACAGGCTACCTGTCCCAGACAAAACGATTTAATATCATAACGAAATTACAACTTAAAAGTACAATGAAAATATTGAATAGAAAACGTGAGAAAGACAATCGTGGTGTACACCAACTTCTTGGTGTATATACACTGAGAGGTGTACCCTGCTTCTTGGTGTATATACACTGAGAGGTGTTCTTGGTGTATATACACTGAGAGGTGTACCCTGCTTCTTGGTGTATATACACTGAGAGGTGTACCCAGCTTCTTGGTGTATATACACTGAGAGGTGTACCCTGCTTCTTGGTGTATATACACTGAGAGGTGTACCCAGCTTCTTGGTGTATATACACTGAGAGGTGTACCCAGCTTCTTGGTGTATATACACTGAGAGGTGTACCCTGCTTCTTGGTGTATATACACTGAGAGGTGTACCCAGCTTCTTGGTGTATATACACTGAGAGGTGTACCCAGCTTCTTGGTGTATATACACTGAGAGGTGTACCCAGCTTCTTGGTGTATATACACTGAGAGGTGTACCCTGCTTCTTGGTGTATATACACTGAGAGGTGTACCCTGCTTCTTGGTGTATATACACTGAGAGGTGTACCCAGCTTCTTGGTGTATATACACTGAGAGGTGTACCCTGCTTCTTGGTGTATATACACTGAGAGGTGTACCCTGCTTCTTGGTGTATATACACTGAGAGGTGTACACCAGCTTCTTGGTGTATATACACTGAGAGGTGTACCCTGCTTCTTGGTGTATATACACTGAGAGGTGTACCCAGCTTCTTGGTGTATATACACTGAGAGGTGTACCCAGCTTCTTGGTGTATATACACTGAGAGGTGTACCCTGCTTCTTGGTGTATATACACTGAGAGGTGTACCCTGCTTCTTGGTGTATATACACTGAGAGGTGTACACCAGCTTCTTGGTGTATATACACTGAGAGGTGTACCCAGCTTCTTGGTGTATATACACTGAGAGGTGTACACCAGCTTCTTGGTGTATATACACTGAGAGGTGTACCCAGCTTCTTGGTGTATATACACTGAGAGGTGTACCCAGCTTCTTGGTGTATATACACTGAGAGGTGTACCCAGCTTCTTGGTGTATATACACTGAGAGGTGTACACCAGCTTCTTGGTGTATATACACTGAGAGGTGTACCCAGCTTCTTGGTGTATATACACTGAGAGGTGTACCCAGCTTCTTGGTGTATATACACTGAGAGGTGTACACCAGCTTCTTGGTGTATATACACTGAGAGGTGTACCCAGCTTCTTGGTGTATATACACTGAGAGGTGTACCCAGCTTCTTGGTGTATATACACTGAGAGGTGTACCCAGCTTCTTGGTGTATATACACTGAGAGGTGTACCCTGCTTCTTGGTGTATATACACTGAGAGGTGTACCCTGCTTCTTGGTGTATATACACTGAGAGGTGTACCCAGCTTCTTGGTGTATATACACTGAGAGGTGTATATACACTGAGAGGTGTACCCTGCTTCTTGGTGTATATACACTGAGAGGTGTACCCAGCTTCTTGGTGTATATACACTGAGAGGTGTACCCAGCTTCTTGGTGTATATACACTGAGAGGTGTACCCAGCTTCTTGGTGTATATACACTGAGAGGTGTACCCAGCTTCTTGGTGTATATACACTGAGAGGTGTACCCAGCTTCTTGGTGTATATACACTGAGAGGTATACCTTGCTTCTTGGTGTATATACACTGAGAGGTGTAGCCAGCTTCTTGGTGTATATACACTGAGAGGTGTACCCTGCTTCTTGGTGTATATACACTGAGAGGTGTACCCTGCTTCTTGGTGTATATACACTGAGAGGTGTACCAGAACATTATCCCACTCTGACTTGACTCCATTTATACTAACTCTCTGTTTCCTTTGGTATAGCCATGCCCTAATCCAAGTTAATATAGCACCCCCAATACCATGAGCTTCTATCTTTTTAATCAGTCTTTCATGTGGCTCTGTATCAAAAGCTTTGCTAAATTCAAGGTACACAACATCACAATCCTTACCACTATCAACTGCCTCAACTATGCTGGAATAAAAAGTTAGCAAATTTGTTAAACATGAACGGCCATTTATAAAACCATGTTGCGACTCATTTATTAATTTGTGTTTTTCAAGATGAAGACGAATTTTATTTGCAATTATCGATTCAAGTAACTTTCCCACAATAGACGTTAGGCTAATTGGCCGATAGTTTGACGCAAGTGATCTATCTCCTTTCTTAAAAATTGGTACCACATTAGCTACCTTCCATGACTCTGGCACTCTGCCTGACTCTATTGATTTATTAAATATGGTTGACAGTGGCTCGGAAAGCTCCTCTTTGCATTCTTTAAGCACCCCGGCAAACACTTCATCCGGCCCTGGGGATTGGTTTGGTTTGAGTTTTTCTAATTGTTTAACAACATCCTCCCTGGTAACTGCTAAACTAGTCAACCTGTCCTCATCCCCACCCACATAGACTTGTTCGGCTGAAGGCATATTGTTAAGTTCCTCTTTAGTAAATACAGATACAAAATATTTATTAAAAATACTACTCATCTCTTCGTCATTATCAGTTATCTGACCTGAACCAGTTTTTAATGGACCTATCCATTAAAATGGACCTATCCGTTATAAATGGTTTAACTGAAAAAACCTTTAGGATTTGTCTGTGCTTGCTCTGCTATGCGAACTTCATAGTTTCTTTTTGCTTTCCTTATCTCTTTTCTAGTATTTCTAACCAGTTGTTCGAATTCCTGTTCTAAACTGACTTCTCCATTCTTAATCCTTTTGTACCACGCTCTCTTTTTACCTATAAGGTTCTTCAGATCCTTTGTTATCCATTTTGGGTCATTAGTATTCGATCTTTTCAATTTATATGGTATACTACATTCCTGGGCTATGCTTAGAATATTTTTTAATAACTTATATGTTGAATCAACATCGAAATCCCCTTTTACGTCACCTATCGCTGGGTTCATGTCTCGCTCTAAGACGTGAACCCAGCGATAGGTGACGTAAAAAGGGATTAAAAGTTATTAAAATCAGCTTTTCGAAAATCAGGCACTTTTAACAGAATTTTCTCCTACAGGTCTATTCCATTCTATGGTAAATCTGATTACTTTGTGATCACTGCTCCCTAGCTCACTCCCTATTTCCATGTCATTAATTTGCGTTTCCCTGTTAGTTAACACTAAATCTAAAATATTATTTTCCCGCGTTGGTTCCTTAATGTGTTGCGTAAGAAAGCAATCGTCAATTAATTCTAGAAAATCTTCTGCTTCACTATTCCCTGTTTTGTTCACCCAGTTTATTCCACTAACATTAAAGTCACCCATAACACAAATACTGCTAGACCTAGATGCTCTAGATATTTCATCCCATAGATGCTTTGCTTCCATTCTGTCTAAATTTGGTGGCCTATATATATCTCCTATTATAATATTATTTGCTTTTTCGTTTAATTCTATCCAAATAGTTTCTGTGTGTGACTCAGTTTTGATTCCCTCTTTGAGACTACATTTCAAATTGTCCCTAACATATATGGCTACTCCCCCTCCTCGTCTAATATATCTATCTGTGTGAAATAGTTTAAATCCATTTATCTGATATTCAGCTAATAGTTCTCTATTTTCTCTATTTTCTACATTCATCCACGTTTCGGTAAGTGCAATAATATATATTTTTTCTGTGCAGACAAGGGCATTTAACTCGTTAATTTTGTTTCTTAGACTTCTACTGTTAGTGTAATATACCCTAAGTGAATTGTTATTTTGAGGCCCTTCTCTTTCCCTGATCATTTTGCCAAGTTGTTTCTCCAACAAACACATACTTTTATTATCTTCTTCCTCCATATCAACTCCCATACCACTGTCTACTAACAGTTTAAGCCCCAACAACCCCGTCCCCGCACAGATACCAACCTGTTACCAACCACAACAACCCCCTCCCCCCCCCATAGATGCACCCCATCGCGAGCACACATGTCAGTCCTCCCATAGAAGTGTTCCCAGTTATCTATGGAAGATATAGACATTTGATTTGCAATATTTGTCAAGTCTGCAATTGACAGCAAGTGGCCTCGACCACCAGTCAATTGACAGCAAGTGGCCTCGACAACCAGTCAATTGACAGCAAGTGGCCTCGACAACCAGTCAATTGACAGCAAGTGGCCTCGACAACCAGTCAATTGACAGCAAGTGGCCTCGACCACCAGTCAATTGACAGCAAGTGGCCTCGACCACCAGTCAATTGACAGCAAGTGGCCTCGACAACCAGTCAATTGACAGCAAGTGGCCTCGACAACCAGTCAATTGACAGCAAGTGGCCTCGACAACCAGTCAATTGACAGCAAGTGGCCTCGACAACCAGTCAATTGACAGCAAGTGGCCTCGACAACCAGTCAATTGACAGCAAGTGGCCTCGACAACCAGTCAATTGACAGCAAGTGGCCTCGACCACCAGTCAATTGACAGCAAGTGGCCTCGACAACCAGTCAATTGACAGCAAGTGGCCTCGACCACCAGTCAATTGACAGCAAGTGGCCTCGACCACCAGTCAATTGACAGCAAGTGGCCTCGACAACCAGTCAATTGACAGCAAGTGGCCTCGACCACCAGTCAATTGACAGCAAGTGGCCTCGACAACCAGTCAATTGACAGCAAGTGGCCTCGACAACCAGTCAATTAACAGCAAGTGGCCTCGACCACCAGTCAATTGACAGCAAGTGGCCTCGACCACCAGTCAATTGACAGCAAGTGGCCTCGACCACCAGTCAATTGACAGCAAGTGGCCTCGACAACCAGTCAATTGACAGCAAGTGGCCTCGACAACCAGTCAATTGACAGCAAGTGGCCTCGACCACCAGTCAATTGACAGCAAGTGGCCTCGACAACCAGTCAATTGACAGCAAGTGGCCTCGACCACCAGTCAATTGACAGCAAGTGGCCTCGACCACCAGTCAATTGACAGCAAGTGGCCTCGACCACCAGTCAATTAACAGCAAGTGGCCTCGACAACCAGTCAATTGACAGCAAGTGGCCTCGACCACCAGTCAATTGACAGCAAGTGGCCTCGACAACCAGTCAATTGACAGCAAGTGGCCTCGACAACCAGTCAATTAACAGCAAGTGGCCTCGACCACCAGTCAATTGACAGCAAGTGGCCTCGACCACCAGTCAATTGACAGCAAGTGGCCTCGACAACCAGTCAATTATAACTGGCTCTTGCAAGACTGTCAGATGTGATCAGGACTCCTCCCTTGCTGCCAAGTCTCTGGCTATCTTGAGATCTTGAGGTTATCTTGAGATAATTTCGGGGCTTTAGTGTCCCCGCGGCCCGGTCCTCGACCAGGCCTCCACCCCCCAGGAAGCAGCCCGTGACAGCTGACTAACACCCAGGTACCTATATTACTGCTAGGTAACAGGGGCATAGGGTGAAAGAAACTTTGCCTATTGTTTCTCGCCGGCGCCTGGGATCTAACCCAGGACACACAGAATCACAAGTCCAGCGTGCTGTCCGCTCGGCCGACCGACTCCCTGTCTTAAACCCGTGTCTCAGCGCCTCACTCCTAACTCCTCCAGCACTGATACACATTATCTCAAGATGGCCATAGAGCCAACTACACGACTACTTAACAAGCAACAACTCTAACAGCCTAACGACCATTACCACATGTCATCACAAAACCTTCAGAACCACCCATCTGTCCGCGATTTAAAATTAGTTCAAAATTAATTATATTCACAATGATATTAATCGCTATAAAAAATTAATCCATTTGTTAATAGCGACATTAACATATTAGTTATCGTCATTAGAGTTTGTCTGTGGTTAACGGTTTTAATTATTCGAGTTATTAAGGTGGTTTTAAGACCCGTTGTTGAAATGTTGTCTTGGATCACTTGTAGTGTTATCTTGAGTCACTGTTGTTACCTTGAGTCACTGTTGTTGTTTTGAGTCACTGTTGTTATCTTGAGTCACTGTTGTTGTTTTGAGTCACTGTTGTTATCTTGAGTCACTGTTGTTGTTTTGAGTCACTGTTGTTATCTTGAGTCACTGTTGTTATCTTGAGTCACTGTTGTTATCTTGGGTCACTGTTGTTATCTTGGGTCACTGTTGTTATCTTGAGTCACTGTTGTTGTCTTGGGTCACTGTTGTTATCTTGAGTCACTGTTGTTATCTTGAGTCACTGTTGTTATCTTGGGTCACTGTTGTTATCTTGAGTCACTGTTATCTTGAGTCACTGTTGTTATCTTGGGTCACTGTTGTTATCTTGAGTCACTGTTGTTATCTTGGGTCACTGTTGTTATCTTGAGTCACTGTTGTTATCTTGAGTCACTGTTATCTTGAGTCACTGTTGTTATCTTGAGTCACTGTTGTTATTTTGAGTCACTGTTGTTATCTAGAGTCACTGTTGTTATCTTGGGTCACTGTTGTTATCTTGAGTCACTGTTGTTATCTTGAGTCACTGTTGTTGTCTTGGGTCACTGTTGTTATCTTGAGTCACTGTTGTTATCTTGAGTCACTGTTGTTGTCTTGGGTCACTGTTGTTATCTTGAGTCACTGTTGTTATCTTGGGTCACTGTTGTTATCTTGAGTCACTGTTGTTATTTTGGGTCACTGTTGTTATCTTGAGTCACTGTTGTTATCTTGGGTCACTGTTGTTATCTTGAGTCACTGTTGTTATCTTGGGTCACTGTTGTTATCTTGAGTCACTGTTGTTATCTTGGGTCACTGTTGTTATCTTGAGTCACTGTTGTTATCTTGGGTCACTGTTGTTATCTTGAGTCACTGTTGTTATCTTGAGTCACTGTTGTTATTTTGGGTCACTGTTGTTATCTTGAGTCACTGTTGTTATCTTGGGTCACTGTTGTTATCTTGAGTCACTGTTGTTATCTTGAGTCACAAACAAGACCCAGCTGCACAAGACGAAGCTGGAAAAAGTCCAAAGGTATGCCACTAGACTAGTCCCAGAACTAAGATGCATGAGTTACGAGGAAAGACTGCGGGAAATGCACCTTACGACACTAGAAGACCGAAGAGTAAGGGGAGACATGATCACTACCTACAAAATTCTCAGAGAAATTGACAGGGTAGATAAAGATAAACTGTTTAACACTGGTGGTACGCGAACAAGGGGACACAGGTGGAAACTGAGTGCCCACATGAGCCACAGAGACGTTAGAAGGAACTTTTTCAGTGTCAGAGTAGTTAACAGGTGGAATGCATTAGGCAGTGATGTGGTGGAGGCTGACTCCATACACAGTTTATAATGTAGATATGATAGAGCCCAGTAGGCTCAGGAACCTGTACACCAGTTGATTGACAGTTGAGAGGCGGGACCAAAGAGCCAAAGCTCAACCCCTGTATACAGAATTAGGTGAGTACAAATAGGCGAGTACACAACAACACATACACATAAACACACAAACAAACAAACACACACACCTGCCAGCACATAACCAATCAGAGGAGACATACTCCACGGTACCGTCTGACCCTCTCACACTAATTGCTCAAAATGACGGCCTTAACAAGCTAACTACCCAACCACTTAACTGCCTCGCTTGTTTGCCTACTGAAACACTTGTTACTTGTGCCGTCGACTAGTTGTGGTCGTTACCAGCGCTGGTCTGATATTGTCTTATTTCCCTATTACGAAGACAGGGCTGAGATGGGTAGAAATATTTATCTCTAATTGGGTCGTTCAGTAATTAGGTATATGCTTAGTAATTGGTCAGCAAGGGTAGTAATAGGGTTCATTAGGTTGTTGTGGTTTGTAGTTGTGTTGTTATACTTCTAATTGGGTTGTTGGCCTCATATTTGAGCTGTTGGTCTTGCAAATGGGTTAATTGGCTTGAAGTATGCTGTTGGCCATGAAATTGGCAAGTTTGGCCAGTAATTGTGCAGTTAACACTTTAAAAACAGCCTTGTCCCGAATTAGGATGCTGAAATAAGTAGTTAAACACATACAAAACACGCTCTTATTCGTAATTGGGCCGAAGAATCAGTAATTGGGAGCATCTGTTTAGACACATAGTGAGTCACAAGCCTATTAAATGGGTCCGCGAGGTAGTTCACACCCGGGCCTGGTGGTAATGTCATTACTTAACAGGAAATGCATCCCCCACCGCCCCTTTTAATTACATAGTCACTCGGTCAGTAATTGGGTCATTGGACACTTAATTGTTACTCATGTGGCCACATTACTAATGGCCAATTACACTCGGGAACTGTTCCGCGGCCTCAGGCTTGGGACACCATTTCCGCCAATATTTTCTTAGGGTAATGGTGATGGCAATTTAATAATTCTTGATAATAAATATGTAGATTTATCCGAGAGCTTCGACACTAATTAGACCACTTAATGATTTATGAGTCATTACCTCTCCTGTGTGTGAGCTGTGTACTGGGGTGTACTGGGGGGGTAATGGGGTGTGTACTGGGGTGTAGGGGGGTGTACTGGGGTGTGTACTGGGGTGTATGAGGGTGTGTACTGGGGTGTGTACTGGGGTGTACTGGGGGGGGTAATGGTGGTGTATTGGGGTGCAGGGGGGTGTACTGGGGTGTGTACTGGGGTGTATGAGGGTGTGTACTGGGGTGTGTACTAGGGGGGTAATGGTGGTGTACTGGGGTGTACTGGGGTGTACTAGGGGGTGAAGGGGGTGTACTGGGGTGTACTGGGGTGTGTACTGGAGGTGTACTGGGGGTGTAGGGGGGGGTGTACTGGGGTGTGTACTGGGGTGTACTGGGGGGGTAATGGTGGTGTATTGGGGTGTAGGGGGGTGTACTGGGGTGTACTGGGGTGTGTACTGGGGTGTACTGGGGTGTGTACTGGGGTGTACTGGGGGGGGTAATGGTGGTGTATTGGGGTGTAGGGGGTGTACTGGGGTGTACTGGGGGGTGTACTGGGGTGTACTGGGGGGGTAATAGTGGTGTACTGGGGTGTAGGGGGGTGTACTGGGGTGTGTACTGGGGTGTATGAGGGTGTGTACTGGGGGTGTACTGGGGGGTGTACTAGGGGGTAATGGTGGTGTACTGGGGTGTACTAGGGGGTGAAGGGGGTGTACTGGGGTGTGTACTGGAGGTGTACTGGGGGTGTAGGGGGGGGTGTACTGGGATGTGTACTGGGGTGTACTGGGGGGGTAATGGTGGTGTATTGGGGTGTAGGGGGGTGTACTGGGGTGTACTGGGGTGTGTACTGGGGTGTACTGGGGGGGGGGTAATGGTGGTGTATTGGGGTGTAGGGGGTGTACTGGGGTGTACTGGGGGGTGTACTGGGGTGTACTGGGGGGTAATAGTGGTGTACTGGGGTGTAGGGGGGTGTACTGGGGTGTGTACTGGGGTGTATGAGGGTGTGTACTGGGGGGTGTACTGGGGGGTGTACTAGGGGGTAATGGTGGTGTACTGAGGTGTACTGGGGTGTACTAGGGGTGAAGGGGGTGTACTGGGGTGTACTGGGGTGTGTACTGGAGGTGTACTGGGGGTGTAGGGGGGGTGTACTGGGTGTAGTGGGGGTGTACTGGGGGGTAATGGTGGTGTACTGGGGTGTACTGGGGTGTACTAGGGGGGGTGAAGGGGGTGTACTGGGGTGTACTGGGGGTGTAGGGGCGTGTCGGGGGGTGTACTGGGGTGTACTGGTGGTGTACTAGGGGTGAGGGGGGGTGTACTGGGGTGTACTGGGGGTGAAGGGGGGTGTAGGGGGGTGTACTGGGTGTACTGGGGGTGAAGGGGGGTGTACTGGGGGGTGTACTGGGGTGTACAGGGGGGGGTAATGGTGGTGTACTGGGGTGTACTGGGGGTGAAGGGGGGTGTAGGGGGGTGTACTGGGTGTACTGGTGGTGTACTGGGGGGTGAAGGGGGGTGTACTGGGGGGTGTACTGGGTGTACTGGGGTGTACTGGGGGTGAAGGGGTGTACTGGGGTGTACTGGGGGTGAAGGGGGTGTACTGGGGGTGAAGAGGGGTGTACTGGGGTGTACTGGGGGTGTACTGGGGGGGTGTACTGGGGGTGAAGGGGGTGTACTGGGGTGTACTGGGGGTGAAGGGGGGTGTAGGGGGGTGTACTGGGTGTACTGGGGGCGTACTGGGGGTGAAGGGGGGTGTGCTGGGGGTGTACTGGGGTGTACTGGGGGGTGTACTGGGGTGTAGGGGGTGTACTGGGGTGTGTACTGGGGTGTATGAGGGAGTGTACTGGGGGGTGTACTGGGAGTGTACTGGGGTGTATGTGGGGGTGTACTGGGGTGTGTACTGGGGGTGTACTGGGTGTACTGAAGGTGGAGGGGGGTGTACTGGTGGTGAATGATGGGGTGTACTGTGGGTGTACTGGGGTGTACTGGTGGTGTAGGGGGGTGTACTGGGGTGCACTAGTGGTGTACTGGGGGTGTACTGGGGTGCATTGAGGTGTACTGGGGTGTGTACTGGGGTGTACTGGGGTGTACTGGAGTGTGTACTGGGGTGTACTAGGGTGTGTACTGGGGGTGTGTACTGGGGTGTGTACTGCGGGGTGTAGGGAGTGTACTGGGGGTGTAATGGGGTGTACTGGGGGTGTACTGAGGGTGTGCTGGGGTGTGTACTAGGGTGTACTGGGGGGTGTACTAGAGGGTGTACTGGGGTGTGTACTTGGGTGAACTGGGGTGTACTTGGGTGTACTGGGGTGTGTACTGGGGCGTGTACTGGGGGTGTACTGGGGTGTGCACTGGGGGTGTACTGGGGTGTGCTGGGGGTGTACTGGGGTGTGTCCTAGGGTTTACTGGGGGTGTACTGGGGTGTGTACTGGGGTGTACTGGGGGTGTACTGGGGTGTACTGAGGGTGTACTGGGGGTGTACTGGGGTGTACTGGGGGGTGTACTGGGTGTGTACTAGTGGTGTACTGGGGGGTACCGGAGGTGTACTGGGGTGTAATGTAGGTGTACTGGGGGTATAGGGGTGTGTACTAGGGGTGAACTGGGGGTGTACTGGGGGTGTACTGGGTGTGTACTGGGGTGTGTACTAGGGTGTACTGGGTGTGTACTGGGTGTGTACTGGGGTGTACTGGGGGTGTACTGGGGTGTGTACTGGAGTGTGTACTGGGTGTGTATTGTGTGTGTACTGGGGATGAACTGGGGTGTACTGGTGGTGTACTGGGGTGTGTACTGGAATGTGTACTGGGTGTGTACTGGTGGTATACTGGGGTGTGTACTGGGGTGTGTACTGGGTGTGTCCTGGGTGTGTTCTGGGGTGTACTGGATGTGTACTGGATGTACTGTGGGTGTACTAGGGTGTACTGGGGGTGTACTGAGGGTGTGCTGGGGTGTGTACTAGGGTGTACTGGGGGGTGTACTAGAGGGTGTACTGGGTGTGTACTTGGGTGAACTGGGGTGTACTGGGGTGTACTGGGGTGTGTACTGGGGTGTACTGGGGTGTACTGAGGGTGTACTGGGGTGTACTGGGGTGTACTGGGGGTGTACTGGGGTGTACTGGGGGGTGTACTGGGTGTGTACTTGTGGTGTACTGGGGGTACCGGGGGTGTACTGGGGTGTAATGTGGGTGTACTGGGGGTATAGGGGTGTGTACTAGGGGGGTGAACTGGGGGTGTACTGGGGGTGTACTGGGTGTGTACTGGGGTGTGTACTAGGGTGTACTGGGTGTGTACTGGGTGTGTACAGGGGGTGTACTGGGGTGTACTGGTGGTGTACTGGTGGTGTGTACTGGAGTGTGTACTGGTGTACTGGGTGTGTACTGTGTGTGTACTGGGGGTGTACTGGGGTGTACTGGTGGTGTACTGGTGGTGTACTGGGGTGTGTACTGGAATGTGTACTGGGTGTGTACTGGTGGTATACTGGGGTGTGTACTGGGGTGTGTACTGGGTGTGTCCTGGGGTGTACTGGGTGTGTACTGGTGTGTGTACTGGTGTGTGTACTGGGTGTGTACTGGATGTACTGCGGGTGTACTGGGGGTGTACAGGGGTGTACTGGGGGTGTACTGAGGGTGTGCTGGGGTGTGTACTAGGGTGTACAAGAGGGTGTACTGGGGTGTGTACAGGGGTGTACTGGGGGTGTACTTGGGGTGTACTGGGGGTGTGTACCGAGGTGTACTGGGGTGTGTACTGGAGTGTACTGGGGTGTACTGGGGTGTACTGTGGGGTGTACTGGGGGTGTACTGGGGTGTGTACTAGGGTGTACTGGTCTGCCCTCCGACCATCCTATAGCCTGCCCTCCGACCATCCTATAGCCTGCTCTCCGACCATCCTATAGCCTGCTCTCCGACCATCCTATAGCCTGCCCTCCGACCATCCTATAGCCTGCCCTCCGACCATCCTATAGCCTGCCCTCCGACCATCCTATAGCCTGCCCTCCGACCATCCTATAGCCTGCCCTCCGACCATCCTATAGCCTGCCCTCCGACCATCCTATAGCCTGCCCTCCGACCATCCTATAGCCTGGCCTCCGACCATCCTATAGCCTGCCCTCCGACCATCCTATAGCCTGCCCTCCGACCATCCTATAGCCCGCCCTCTGACCATCCTATAGCCTGGCCTCCGACCATCCTATAGCCTGCCCTCCGACCATCCTATAGCCTGCCCTCCGACCATCCTATAGCCCGCCCTCCGACCATCCTATACCCTGCCCTCCGACCATCCTATAGCCTGGCCTACGACCATCCTATAGCCTGCCCTCCGACCATCCTATAGCCTGCCCTCCGACCATCCTATAGCCTGCCCTCCGACCATCCTATAGCCCGCCCTCCCACCATCCTATAGCCAGCCTTCCGACCATCCTATAGCCTGCCCTCCGACCATCCTATAGCCTGGCCTCCGACCATCCTATAGCCCGCCCTCTGACCATCCTATAGCCTGCCCTCCGACCATCCTATAGCCTGCCCTCCGACCATCCTATAGCCTGCCCTCCGACCATCCTATAGCCTGCCCTCCGACCATCCTATAGCCTGGCCTCCGACCATCCTATAGCCCGCCCTCTGACCATCCTATAGCCTGCCCTCCGACCATCCTATAGCCCGCCCTCCGACCATCCTATAGCCTGCCCTCCGACCATCCTATAGCCTGCCCTCCGACCATCCTATAGCCCGCCCTCCCACCATCCTATAGCCTGCCCTCTGACCCATCCTATAGCCTGCCCTCAGACTCATCCTATAGCCCGCCCTCCGACCATCCTATAGCCCGCCCTCCCACCATCCTATAGCCTGCCCTCTGACCCATCCTATAGCCTGCCCTCAGACTCATCCTATAGCCCGCCCTCCGACCATCCTATAGCCTGGCCTCCGACCATTCTATAGCCTGCCCTCCGACCATCCTATAGCCTGCCCTCCGACCATCCTATAGCCTGGCCTCCGACCATCCTATAGCCTGCCCTCCGACCATCCTATAGCCAGCCTTCCGACCATCCTATAGCCTGCCCTCCGACCATCCTATAGCCCGCCCTCCGACCATCCTATAGCCCGCCCTCCCACCATCCTATAGCCTGCCCTCTGACCCATCCTATAGCCTGCCCTCAGACTCATCCTATAGCCTGCCCTCCGACCATCCTATAGCCTGGCCTCCGACCATCCTATAGCCTGCCCTCCGACCATCCTATAGCCTGCCCTCCGACCATCCTATAGCCTGCCCTCCGACCATCATATAGCCAGCCCTCCGACCATCCTATAGCCTGGCCTCCGACCATCCTATAGCCTGCCCTCCGACCATCCTATAGCCAGCCCTCCCACCATCCTATAGCCTGGCCTCCGACCATCCTATAGCCTGGCCTCCGACCATCCTATAGCCTGCCCTCCGACCATCCTATAGCCTGCCCTCCGACCATCCTATAGCCTGCCCTCCGACCATCATATAGCCAGCCCTCCGACCATCCTATAGCCTGGCCTCCGACCATCCTATAGCCTGCCCTCCGACCATCCTATAGCCAGCCCTCCCACCATCCTATAGCCAGCCCTCCGACCATCCTATAGCCTGGCCTCCGACCATCCTATAGCCTGCCCTCCGACCATCCTATAGCCAGCCCTCCCACCATCCTATAGCCTGGCCTCCGACCATCCTATAGCCTGCCCTCCGACCATCCTATAGCCTGCCCTCTGACCATCCCATAGCCTGCCCTCCGACCCATCCTATAGCCTGCCCTCCGACCATCCTATAGCCTGCCCTCTGACCATCCTATAGCCCGCCCTCCGACCCATCCTATAGCCTGGCCTCCGACCATCCTATAGCCTGCCCTTCGACAATCCTATAGCCCGCCCTCCGACCATCCTATAGCCTGCCCTCCGACAATCCTATAGCCCGCCCTCCGACCATCCTATAGCCTGCCCTCCCACCATCCTATAGCCAGCCCTCCGACCCGTCCTATTGCCCGCCCTCCGACCATCCTATAGCCCGCCCTCCGACCATCCTATAGCCCGCCCTCCGACCATCCTATAGCCTGCCCTCCGACCATCATATAGCCAGCCCTCCGACCATCCTATAGCCTGCCCCCCGACCATCCTATAGCCTGGCCTCCGACCATCCTATAGCCCGCCCTCCCACCATCCTATAGCCTGCCCTCTGACCCATCCTATAGCCCGCCCTCCCACCATCCTATAGCCTGCCCTCTGACCCATCCTATAGCCAGCCCTCCGACCATCCTATAGCCTGCCCTCCGACCATCCTATAGCCCGCCCTCCCACCATCCTATAGCCTGCCCTCTGACCCATCCTATAGCCAGCCCTCCAACCATCCTATAGCCTGCCCTCCGACCATCCTATAGCCCGCCCTCCCACCATCCTATAGCCCGCCCTCCCACCATCCTATAGCCTGCCCTCCGACCATCCTATAGCCCGCCCTCCGACCATCCTATAGCCTGGCCTCCGACCATCCTATAGCCTGCCCTCCGACCATCCTATAGCCAGCCTTCCGACCATCCTATAGCCTGCCCTCCGACCATCCTATAGCCCGCCCTCCGACCATCCTATAGCCCGCCCTCCCACCATCCTATAGCCTGCCCTCTGACCCATCCTATAGCCTGCCCTCAGACTCATCGTATAGCCTGCCCTCCGACCATCCTATAGCCTGGCCTCCGACCATCCTATAGCCTGCCCTCCGACCATCCTATAGCCTGCCCTCCGACCATCCTATAGCCTGCCCTCCGACCATCATATAGCCAGCCCTCCGACCATCCTATAGCCTGGCCTCCGACCATCCTATAGCCTGCCCTCCGACCATCCTATAGCCAGCCCTCCCACCATCCTATAGCCTGGCCTCCGACCATCCTATAGCCTGGCCTCCGACCACCCTATAGCCTGCCCTCCGACCATCCTATAGCCTGCCCTCCGACCATCCTATAGCCTGCCCTCCGACCATCATATAGCCAGCCCTCCGACCATCCTATAGCCTGGCCTCCGACCATCCTATAGCCTGCCCTCCGACCATCCTATAGCCAGCCCTCCCACCATCCTATAGCCAGCCCTCCGACCATCCTATAGCCTGGCCTCCGACCATCCTATAGCCTGCCCTCCGACCATCCTATAGCCAGCCCTCCCACCATCCTATAGCCTGGCCTTCGACAATCCTATAGCCCGCCCTCCGACCATCCTATAGCCTGCCCTCCCACCATCCTATAGCCAGCCCTCCGACCCGTCCTATTGCCCGCCCTCCGACCATCCTATAGCCCGCCCTCCGACCATCCTATAGCCCGCCCTCCGACCATCCTATAGCCTGCCCTCCGACCATCATATAGCCAGCCCTCCGACCATCCTATAGCCTGCCCCCCGACCATCCTATAGCCTGGCCTCCGACCATCCTATAGCCCGCCCTCCCACCATCCTATAGCCTGCCCTCTGACCCATCCTATAGCCCGCCCTCCCACCATCCTATAGCCTGCCCTCTGACCCATCCTATAGCCAGCCCTCCGACCATCCTATAGCCTGCCCTCCGACCATCCTATAGCCCGCCCTCCCACCATCCTATAGCCTGCCCTCTGACCCATCCTATAGCCAGCCCTCCAACCATCCTATAGCCTGCCCTCCGACCATCCTATAGCCCGCCCTCCCACCATCCTATAGCCCGCCCTCCCACCATCCTATAGCCTGCCCTCCGACCATCCTATAGCCCGCCCTCCGACCATCCTATAGCCTGGCCTCCGACCATCCTATAGCCTGCCCTCCGACCATCCTATAGCCAGCCTTCCGACCATCCTATAGCCTGCCCTCCGACCATCCTATAGCCCGCCCTCCGACCATCCTATAGCCCGCCCTCCCACCATCCTATAGCCTGCCCTCTGACCCATCCTATAGCCTGCCCTCAGACTCATCGTATAGCCTGCCCTCCGACCATCCTATAGCCTGGCCTCCGACCATCCTATAGCCTGCCCTCCGACCATCCTATAGCCTGCCCTCCGACCATCCTATAGCCTGCCCTCCGACCATCATATAGCCAGCCCTCCGACCATCCTATAGCCTGGCCTCCGACCATCCTATAGCCTGCCCTCCGACCATCCTATAGCCAGCCCTCCCACCATCCTATAGCCTGGCCTCCGACCATCCTATAGCCTGGCCTCCGACCACCCTATAGCCTGCCCTCCGACCATCCTATAGCCTGCCCTCCGACCATCCTATAGCCTGCCCTCCGACCATCATATAGCCAGCCCTCCGACCATCCTATAGCCTGGCCTCCGACCATCCTATAGCCTGCCCTCCGACCATCCTATAGCCAGCCCTCCCACCATCCTATAGCCAGCCCTCCGACCATCCTATAGCCTGGCCTCCGACCATCCTATAGCCTGCCCTCCGACCATCCTATAGCCAGCCCTCCCACCATCCTATAGCCTGGCCTCCGACCATCCTATAGCCTGCCCTCCGACCATCCTATAGCCTGCCCTCTGACCATCCCATAGCCTGCCCTCCGACCCATCCTATAGCCTGCCCTCCGACCATCCTATAGCCTGCCCTCTGACCATCCTATAGCCCGCCCTCCGACCCATCCTATAGCCTGGCCTCCGACCATCCTATAGCCTGCCCTTCGACAATCCTATAGCCCGCCCTCCGACCATCCTATAGCCTGCCCTCCGACAATCCTATAGCCCGCCCTCCGACCATCCTATAGCCTGCCCTCCCACCATCCTATAGCCAGCCCTCCGACCATCCTATAGCCTGCCCTCCCACCATCCTATAGCCAGCCCTCCGACCATCCTATTGCCCGCCCTCCGACCATCCTATAGCCCGCCCTCCGACCATCCTATAGCCTGCCCTCCCACCATCCTATAGCCTGCCCTCCCACCATCCTATTGCCCGCCCTCCGACCATCCTATAGCCCGCCCTCCGACCATCCTATAGCCCGCCCTCCGACCATCCTATAGCCTGCCCTCCGACCATCATATAGCCAGCCCTCCGACCATCCTATAGCCTGCCCCCCGACCATCCTATAGCCTGGCCTCCGACCATCCTATAGCCCGCCCTCCCACCATCCTATAGCCTGCCCTCTGACCCATCCTATAGCCCGCCCTCCCACCATCCTATAGCCTGCCCTCTGACCCATCCTATAGCCAGCCCTCCGACCATCCTATAGCCTGCCCTCCGACCATCCTATAGCCCGCCCTCCCACCATCCTATAGCCTGCCCTCTGACCCATCCTATAGCCAGCCCTCCGACCATCCTATAGCCTGCCCTCCGACCATCCTATAGCCCGCCCTCCCACCATCCTATAGCCCGCCCTCCGACCATCCTATAGCCTGCCCTCCGACCATCCTATAGCCCGCCCTCCGACCATCCTATAGCCTGCCCTCCGACCATCATATAGCCTGCCCTCCCACCATCCTATAGCCTGCCCCCGACCATCCTATAGCCTGCCCTCCGACCATCCTATAGCCTGCCCTCCGACCATCCTATAGCCCGCCCTCCGACCATCCTATAGCCAGCCCTCCGACCATCCTATAGCCAGCCCTCCGACCATCCTATAGCCCGCCCTCCGACCATCCTATAGCCTGCCCCCCGACCATGCTATAGCCTGCCCTCCGACCATCCTATAGCCTCCCTCTCACCCACACTCAGGATACTCATCAAGAGGATGAGTACACCCCCCCCCCCTTAAAGCCCTAATGAATCAATACCGATATAATTTCACCTCAAAAAAAATATATGAACGCAAATATATTTATTTAAATTTTCGAAGTATTTTGTATATAAGCGTTATATTAGTTTCTGGAGGGGGGGAGGGCGGGGGGGGGGGGGGTTGGGGGGGGGGGGTTGTGGGGGGTGGAGGGTCGGGGGGGGGCGGGGGTTAATTATTTCTACACGCGTAGTTTATACGAAGAATATTCTGTATTATATTTCTCAATATATGGTTTCCACCAGTGTCTGACACACCCACCAGTGTCTGACACACACCCACCAGTGTCTGACACACCCACCAGTGTCTGACACAGTCACCAGTGTCTGACACACCCACCAGTGTCTGACACACCCACCAGTGTCTGACACACACCCACCAGTGTCTGTCTCAGCCACCAGTGTCTGACACAGCCACCAGTGTCTGACACAGCCACCAGTGTCTGACACAGTCACCAGTGTCTGACACACCCACCAGTGTCTGACACAGCCACCAGTGTCTGACACAGCCACCAGTGTCTGACACACCCACCAGTGTCTGACACAGCCACCAGTGTCTGACACAGCCACCAGTGCCTGACACACCCACCAGTGTCTGACACAGCCACCAGTGTCTGACACAGCCACCAGTGTCTGACACAGCCACCAGTGTCTGACACAGCCACCAGTGTCTGACACAGTCACCAGTGTCTGACACAGCCACCAGTGTCTGACACAGCCACCAGTGTCTGACACACCCACCAGTGTCTGACACACGCACCAGTGTCTGACACACACCCACCAGTGTCTGACACACCCACCAGTGTCTGACACAGTCACCAGTGTCTGACACACCCACCAGTGTCTGACACCCACCAGTGTCTGACACACACCCACCAGTGTCTGACACACACCCACCAGTGTCTGACACACACCCACCAGTGTCTGACACACACCCACCAGTGTCTGACACACACCCACCAGTGTCAGACACACCCACCAATGTCTGACACACCCACCAGTGTCTGACACACCCTCCAGTGTCTGACACACCCACCAGTGTCTGACACACCCACCAGTGTCTGACACACCCATCAGTGTCTGACACACCCACCAGTGTCAGACACACCCACCAGTGTCTGACACACACCCACCAGTGTCTGACACACACCCACCAGTGTCTGACACACTCACCAGTGTCTGACATATACCCACCAGTGTCTGACACACACCCACCAGTGTCTGACACAGTCACCAGTGTCTGACACACCCACCAGTGTCGAACACAGCCACCAGTGTCTGACACACCCACCAGTGTCTGACACACCCACCAGTGTCTGACACACCCACCAGTGTCTGACACACCCACCAGTGTCTGACACAGCCACCAGTGTCTGACACACCCACCAGTGTCTGACACACCCACCAGTGTCTGACACAGCCACCCACCAGTGTCTGACACACCCACAAGTGTCTGACACACCCACCAATGTCTGACACACCCACCAGTGTCTGACACAGTCACCAGTGTCAGACACACCCACCAGTGTCTGACACACCCACCAGTGTCTGACACACACCCACCAGTGTCTGACACACACCCACCAGTGTCTGACACACCCACAAGTGTCTGACACACCCACCAGTGTCTGACACACCCACCAGTGTCTGACACAGTCACCAGTGTCAGACACACCCACCAGTGTCTGACACCCACCCACTGTGTCTGACACAGCCACCAGTGTCTGACACACCCACCAGTGTCAGACACAGCCACCAGTGTCTGACACACCCACCAGTGTCTGACACACCCACCAGTGTCTGACACACACCCACCAGTGTCTGACACACCCACCAGTGTCTGACACACACACCAGTGTCTGACACACCCACCAGTGTCTGACACACACCCACCAGTGTCTGACACACACCCACCAGTGTCCGACACACACCCACCAGTGTCTGACACACCCACCAGTGTCTGACACACCCACCAGTGTCTGACACACCCACCAGTGTCTGACACACCCACCAGTGTCTGACACACCCACCAGTGTCTGACACACACCCACCAGTGTCTGACACCCACCCACCAGTGTCTGACACACCCCCACCAGTGTCTGACACACACCCACCAGTGTCTGACACACACCCACCAGTGTCTGACACACACCCACCAGTGTCTGACACACACCCACCAGTGTCTGACACACCCACCAGTGTCTGACACACACCCACCAGTGTCTGACACACACCCACCAGTGTCTGACACACAGCCACCAGTGTCTGACACACACACACCAGTGTCTGACACACACCCACCAGTGTCTGACACACACCCACCAGTGTCTGACACACCCACCAGTGTCTGACACACACACCAGTGTCTGACACACACCCACCAGTGTCTGACACACACCCACCAGTGTCTGACACACACCCACCAGTGTCTGACACACCCACCAGTGTCTGACACACACCCACCAGTGTCTGACACACACCCACCAGTGTCTGACACACACCCACCAGTGTCTGACACACACCCACCAGTGTCTGACACACCCACCAGTGTCTGACACACACACACCAGTGTCTGACACACACCCACCAGTGTCTGACACACACCCACCAGTGTCTGACACACACACCAGTGTCTGACACACCCACCAGTGTCTGACACACACCCACCAGTGTCTGACACACACCCACCAGTGTCTGACACACCCACCAGTGTCTGACACACACCCACCAGTGTTGACCACACACACCAGTGTCACCACACACCCACAAGTGTTCACCACACACCCACCAGTGTCTGACACACACCCACCAGTGTCTGACACACCCACCAGTGTCTGACACACACCCACCAGTGACTGACACCCACCCACCAGTGTCTGACACACCCACAAGTGTCTGACACACCCACCAGTGTCTGACACACACACACCAGTGTCTGACACACACCCACCAGTGTCTGACACACACACACCAGTGTCTGACACACACCCACCAGTGTTGACACACACCCACCAGTGTCTGACACACACCCACCAGTGTCTGACACCCACCCACCAGTGTCTGACACACACCCACCAGTGTCTGACACACACCCACCAGTGTCTGACACACACCCACCAGTGTCTGACACACACCCACCAGTGTCTGACACCCACCCACCAGTGTCTGACACACACCCACCAGTGTCTGACACACACCCACCAGTGTCTGACACACACACACCAGTGTCTGACACACACCCACCAGTGTCTGACACACACCCACCAGTGTCTGACACACACCCACCAGTGTCTGACACACACCCACCAGTGTCTGACACACACCCACCAGTGTCTGACACACACCCACCAGTGTCTGACACACACCCACCAGTGTCTGACACACACCCACCAGTGTCTGACACACACCCACCAGTGTCTGACACACACACACACCAGTGTCTGACACACACCCACCAGTGTCTGACACACACCCACCAGTGTCTGACACACCCACCAGTGTCTGACACCCACCCACCAGTGTCTGACACACACCCACCAGTGTCTGACACACCCACAAGTGTCTGACACACCCACCAGTGTCTGACACACACCCACCAGTGTCTGACACACACCCACCAGTGTCTGACACACACACACCAGTGTCTGACACACACCCACCAGTGTCTGACACACACCCACCAGTGTCTGACACACACCCACCAGTGTCTGACACACACCACCAGTGTCTGACACACACCCACCAGTGTCTGACACACACACCAGTGTCTGACACACACACACCAGTGTCTGACACACACACACCAGTGTCTGACACACACCCACCAGTGTCTGACACACACCCACCAGTGTTGACACACACCCACCAGTGTCTGACACACACCCACCAGTGTCTGACACACACCCACCAGTGTCTGACACACACCCACCAGTGTCTGACACACACCACCAGTGTCTGACACACACCCACCAGTGTTGACACCCACCCACCAGTGTCTGACACACACCCACCAGTGTCTGACACACACCCACCAGTGTCTGACACACACCCACCAGTGTCTGACACACACCCACCAGTGTCTGACACACACACACCAGTGTCTGACACACACACACCAGTGTCTGACACACACACACCAGTGTCTGACACACACACACCAGTGTCTGACACACACACACCAGTGTCTGACACACACCCACCAGTGTCTGACACACACACACCAGTGACTGACACCCACCCACCAGTGTCTGACACACACCCACCAGTGTCTGACACACACCCACCAGTGTCTGACACACACCCACCAGTGTCTGACACACACCCACCAGTGTCTGACACACACCCACCAGTGTCTGACACCCACCCACCAGTGTCTGACACACACCCACCAGTGTCTGACACACACCCACCAGTGTCTGACACACACCCACCAGTGTCTGACACACACCCACCAGTGTCTGACACACACACACCAGTGTCTGACACACACACACCAGTGTCTGACACACACACACCAGTGTCTGACACACACCCACCAGTGTCTGACACACACCCACCAGTGTCTGACACACACCCACCAGTGTCTGACACACACCCACCAGTGTCTGACACACACACCAGTGTCTGACACACACACACCAGTGTCTGACACACACACCAGTGTCTGACACACACACACCAGTGTCTGACACACACCCACCAGTGTTGACACCCACCCACCAGTGTCTGACACACACCCACCAGTGTCTGACACACACCCACCAGTGTCTGACACACACACCAGTGTCTGACACACACCCACCAGTGTTGACACACACCCACCAGTGTCTGACACACACACCACCAGTGTCTGACACACACCCACCAGTGTCTGACACACACCCACCAGTGTCTGACACACACCCACCAGTGTCTGACACACACACACCAGTGTCTGACACACACACACCAGTGTCTGACACACACACACCAGTGTCTGACACACACACACCAGTGTCTGACACACACACACCAGTGTCTGACACACACCCACCAGTGTCTGACACACACCCACCAGTGACTGACACCCACCCACCAGTGTCTGACACACACCCACCAGTGTTCTGACACACACCCACCAGTGTCTGACACACACCCACCAGTGTCTGACACACACCACACCAGTGTCTGACACACACCCACCAGTGTGACACCACACCCACCAGTGTCTGACACACACCCACCAGTGTCTGACACACACCCACCAGTGTCTGACACACACCCACCAGTGTCTGACACACACCCACCAGTGTCTGACCACACACACCAGTGTCTGACACACACACCAGTGTCTGACACACACACACCAGTGTCTGACACACACCCACCAGTGTCTGACACACACACCACCAGTGTCTGACACACACCCACCAGTGTCTGACCACACACACCAGTGTCTCACCACACACACCAGTGTCTGACACACACACACCAGTGTCTGACACACACACCAGTGTCTGACACACACCCACCAGTGTCACCACACACACCAGTGTTCACCACACCCACCAGTGTTCTGACACACACCCACCAGTGTTGACACACACCCACCAGTGTCTGACACACACCCACCAGTGTCTGACACACACCCACCAGTGTCTGACACACACCCACCAGTGTCTGACACACACCCACCAGTGTCTGACACACACACACCAGTGTCTGACACACACCCACCAGTGTCTGACACACACACACCAGTGTCTGACACACACCAGTGTTCACACCAGTGTCTGACACACACCACCAGTGTCTCACACACCCACCAGTGTCTGACACACACCCACCAGTGTCTGACCACACACACCAGTGTCTGACACACACACCAGTGTCTGACCACACACACCAGTGTCTGACCACACCCACCAGTGTCTGACACACACACCAGTGTCTGACACACACCCACCAGTGTCTGACACACACACCAGTGTCTGACACACACACCAGTGTCTGACACACACCCACCAGTGTCTGACACACACACCAGTGTCTGACACACACACCAGTGTCTGACACACACACCAGTGTTCACCACACACACCAGTGTTCTGACACACACCCACCAGTGTCCAGTGTTCACACACACACCAGTGTCTGACACACACACACCAGTGTCTGACACACACACCACACCCAGTGTCTGACACACACACACCAGTGTCTGACACACACACACCAGTGTCTGACACACACACCAGTGTCTGACACACACCCACCAGTGTTCACCACACACCAGTGTCTGACACACACCCACCAGTGTTCACCACACACACCAGTGTTCACCACACACACACAGTGTCTGACACACACACCAGTGTTCACACACACACCAGTGTCTCACACACACCCAGTGTTCACCACACACCAGTGTCTGTTCACCACACACACCAGTGTCTGTTCACACACACACCAGTGTTCACCACACACACCAGTGTTCACCACACACACCAGTGTCTGACACACACACACACACACACCAGTGTTCACACACACCCACCAGTGTCTGACACACACACCAGTGTCTGACACACACACACACCAGTGTTCACCACACACACCAGTGTTCACACACACACCAGTGTTCACCACACACACACCAGTGTCTGACACACACACCAGTGTCTGACACACACACCAGTGTTCACCACACACACCAGTGTCTGACACACACACCAGTGTCTGACACACACACCAGTGTTCTGTTCACCACACACACCAGTGTCACCACACACACCAGTGTCTGACACACACACACCAGTGTCTGACACACACACCAGTGTCTGACACACACCCACCAGTGTCTGACACACACACCAGTGTTCACACACACCAGTGTCTGACACACACCACCAGTGTCTCACCACACACACCAGTGTTCACCACACAGTGTTCTGACACACACACCAGTGTTCACCACACACACCACACCACACACACCAGTGTCTGTTCACACACACACCAGTGTTCACCACACACACCAGTGTTCACACACACCACCAGTGTCTGACACACACACCAGTGTCTGACACACCACACCAGTGTTCACCACACAGTGTTCACCACACACAGTGTCTGACACACACACCAGTGTCTCACACACACACCAGTGTTCACCACACACACACCAGTGTTCACCACACACACCAGTGTTCACCACACCAGTGTTCACACACACACCAGTGTCTGACACACACCACCAGTGTCTGACACACACACCAGTGTCTGACACACACACACAGTGTTCACCACACACACAGTGTTCACCAGTGTCTGACACACACACCAGTGTCTGACACACACACCAGTGTCTGACACACACACCAGTGTCTGACACACACCACCAGTGTCTGACACACACACCAGTGTTCACACACCCACCAGTGTCTCACACACACACCAGTGTTCACACACCACCAGTGTCTGACACACACACCAGTGTTCACCACACACACCAGTGTCACCACACACCACACCACACACACCAGTGTCTGACACACACACCAGTGTCTGACACACACACACAGTGTCTGACACACACACCAGTGTCTGACACACACACACCAGTGTTCTGACACACACCCACCAGTGTCTGACACACACACCAGTGTCACCACACACACCCACCAGTGTCTGACACACACACCAGTGTTCACCACACACACCAGTGTCTGACACACACACCAGTGTCTCACACACACCACCAGTGTCTGACACACACACCAGTGTCTGACACACACACCAGTGTTCACACACACACCAGTGTTCACCACACACACCAGTGTTCACACACACACCAGTGTCTACCACACACACCAGTGTTGACCACACACACCAGTGTCACCACACACACCAGTGTCTGACACACACCCACCAGTGTCTGACCACACACACCAGTGTCTGACACACACACCAGTGTCTGACCAGTGTTCACACACCCACCAGTGTTCACCACACACACCAGTGTCTGACACACACCAGTGTTCACACACACACCAGTGTCTGACCACACCCACCAGTGTCTGACACACACACCAGTGTCACACACACACCAGTGTCTGACACACACACACCAGTGTCTGACACACACACCAGTGTTCACACACCCACCAGTGTCTGACACACACACACCAGTGTCTGACACACACACACCAGTGTCTGACACACACCCACCAGTGTCTGACCACACACACCAGTGTTCACCACACACACCAGTGTCTGACCACACACACCAGTGTCTGACACACACCCACCAGTGTCTGACACACACCACACCAGTGTCACACACACAGTGTTCACCAGTGTCTGACACACACACCCAGTGTCTGACACACACCCACCAGTGTCTCACACACACACACCAGTGTCTGACACACCAGTGTTCACCACACACACCCAGTGTCACCACACACACCAGTGTTCACACACACACCAGTGTTCACCACACACACCAGTGTCTCACACACACCAGTGTTCACCAGTGTCTGACACACACACACAGTGTTCACCACACACACCAGTGTCTGACACACACCACCAGTGTTCACACACACACCAGTGTCTGACACACACCACACCAGTGTCTGACACACACACACCAGTGTCTGACACACACCCACCAGTGTTGACCACACCCACCAGTGTCTCACCACACACCAGTGTTCACCACACCACCACACCAGTGTCTGACACACACCCACCAGTGTTCACCACACACACCAGTGTTCACCACACACACCAGTGTTCACCACACACACCAGTGTTCACCACACACACCAGTGTTCACCACACACCAGTGTCTGACACACACACACCAGTGTTCACCACACACACCAGTGTCTGACACACACCCACCAGTGTCTGACACACACACACCCAGTGTTCACCACACACCAGTGTCACCAGTGTTCACACACCACCAGTGTCTGACACACACACACCAGTGTCTGACCACACCCACCAGTGTCTGACACACACCCACACACCAGTGTCTGACACACCCACCAGTGTCTGACACACACCACCAGTGTCTGACACACACACACCAGTGTTCACCACACACACCAGTGTTCACCACACACACACACCAGTGTTCACCACACACACACACCAGTGTTCACCACACACACCAGTGTTCACCACACACACCAGTGTTCACCACACACACCAGTGTTCACCACACACACCAGTGTTCACCACACACACCAGTGTTCACCACACACACCAGTGTTCACCACACACACCAGTGTTCACCACACACACCAGTGTTCACCACACACACCAGTGTTCACCACACACACCACCACACACACCAGTGTTCACCACACACACCAGTGTTCACCACACACACACCAGTGTTCACCACACACACCAGTGTTCACCACACACACCAGTGTTCACCACACACACCAGTGTTCACCACACACACCAGTGTTCACCACCAGTGTTCACCACACACACCACCACACAGTGTCTGACACACACACACCAGTGTCTGACACACCAGTGTTCACCACCAGTGTCTGACACACACCCACCAGTGTCTGACACACACCCACCAGTGTCTGACACACACCCACCAGTGTCTGACACACCCACCAGTGTCTGACACACACACACCAGTGTCTGACACACACACACCAGTGTCTGACACACACACACCAGTGTCTGACACACACACACCAGTGACTGACACCCACCCACCAGTGTCTGACACCCACACCAGTGTCTGACACACACCCACCAGTGTCTGACACACCCACCAGTGTCTGACACACCCACCAGTGTCTGACACCCACCCACCAGTGTCTGACACACACACACCAGTGTCTGACACACCCACCAGTGTCTGACACACACCCACCAGTGTCTGACACACACCCACCAGTGTCTGACACACACCCACCAGTGTCTGACACACCCACCAGTGTCTGACACACACACACCAGTGTCTGACACACACACACCAGTGTCTGACACCCACCCACCAGTGTCTGACACACACCCACCAGTGTCTGACACACCCACCAGTGTCTGACACACACACCAGTGTCTGACACACACACACCAGTGTCTGACACACACCCACCAGTGTCTGACACACACCCACCAGTGTCTGACACACACCCACCAGTGTCTGACACACCCACCAGTGTCTGACACACACCCACCAGTGTCTGACACACACACACCAGTGTCTGACACACACCCACCAGTGTCTGACACACACCCACCAGTGTCTGACACACACACACCAGTGTCTGACACACACCCACCAGTGTCTGACACACACCCACCAGTGTCTGACACACACCCACCAGTGTCTGACACACCCACCAGTGTCTGACACACACCCACCAGTGTCTGACACACACCCACCAGTGTCTGACACACACCCACCAGTGTCTGACACACACCCCACCAGTGTCTGACACACACACACCAGTGTCTGACACACACCCACCAGTGTCTGACACACACCCACCAGTGTCTGACACACACCCACCAGTGTCTGACACACCCACCAGTGTCTGACACACACCCACCAGTGTCTGACACACACACCAGTGTCTGACACACACCCACCTCTCACAAAGCTGTTTTTTTTATTTTTGTTTTACATTATTAATATTATCTACCACAGACGTGGCCAGACATTTACAATGCTAACCAGCATATATACATTTTCTTCTGTCCTCCATGGACAGGGTTAGAGAAGTGTTAAACATATAGTTCAAGGGTTTATTGAACAATCAACCACAGAAGGTAATTCGGTGCTTTTAAAATGCTAAGCTAACCTACATACGTAAATACATAGATACACAGATTTACGTACGCCATACATAAAGTGTTTGATGTGTCTTTTACATAGTGTCGTTAATGTGCATTTACAAAGGTGAAATGTAATTCTGATCCGCTTCCATATGTACTTTATACACATACATATACATACACACACACATATACATACATATATACACACACATATGCATTCACATACACGGTACCCAGGGTCGTTAATGGTACCCAGGGTCGTTAATGGTACTCAGGGTCGTTAATGGTACCCAGGGTCGTTAATGGTACCCAGGGTCGTTAATGGTACCCAGGGTCGTTAATGGTCCCCAGGGTCGTTAATGGTCCCCAGGGTCGTTAATGGTACCCAGGGTCGTTAATGGGGACACCAAGGTACCCAGGGTCGTTAATGGG
>NW_025555240.1:80000-107500 GCF_020424385.1 Procambarus clarkii | reverse complement strand
GTAGGCATGATTTATTGTGTCTCACTGTAGGCATGATTTATTGTGTCTCACTGTAGGCATGATTTATTGTGTCTCACTGTAGGCATGATTTATTGTGTCTCACTGTAGGCATGATTTATTGTGTCTCACTGTAGGCATGATTTATTGTGTCTCACTGTAGGCATGATTTATTGTGGCTCACTGTAGGCATGATTTATTGTGGCTCACTGTAGGCATGATTTATTGTGGCTCACTGTAGGCATGATTTATTGTGGCTCACTGTAGGCATGATTTATTGTGTCTCACTGTAGGCATGATTTATTGTGTCTCACTGTAGGCATGATTTATTGTGTCTCACTGTAGGCATGATTTATTGTGTCTCACTGTAGGCATGATTTATTGTGTCTCACTGTAGGCATGATTTATTGTGTCTCACTGTAGGCATGATTTATTGTGGCTCACTGTAGGCATGATTTATTGTGGCTCACTGTAGGCATGATTTATTGTGGCTCACTGTAGGCATGATTTATTGTGGCTCACTGTAGGCATGATTTATTGTGTCTCACTGTTGGCATGATTTATTGTGTCTCACTGTTGGCATGATTTATTGTGGCTCACTGTTGGCATGATTTATTGTGTCTCACTGTAGGCATGATTTATTGTGGCTCACTGTTGGCATGATTTATTGTGTCTCACTGTAGGCATGATTTATTGTGGCTCACTGTTGGCATGATTTATTGTGGCTCACTGTTGGCATGATTTATTGTGTCTCACTGTTGGCATGATTTATTGTGTCTCACTGTTGGCATGATTTATTGTGGCTCACTGTTGGCATGATTTATTGTGGCTCACTGTTGGCATGATTTATTGTGGCTCACTGTTGGCATGATTTATTGTGGCTCACTGTTGGCATGATTTATTGTGTCTCACTGTAGGCATGATTTATTGTGGCTCACTGTTGGCATGATTTATTGTGGCTCACTGTTGGCATGATTTATTGTGTCTCACTGTTGGCATGATTTATTGTGTCTCACTGTTGGCATGATTTATTGTGTCTCACTGTTGGCATGATTTATTGTGGCTCACTGTTGGCATGATTTATTGTGGCTCACTGTTGGCATGATTTATTGTGGCTCACTGTAGGCATGATTTATTGTGGCTCACTGTTGGCATGATTTATTGTGTCTCACTGTTGGCATGATTTATTGTGTCTCACTGTAGGCATGATTTATTGTGTCTCACTGTAGGCATGATTTATTGTGTCTCACTGTAGGCATGATTTATTGTGTCTCACTGTTGGCATGATTTATTGTGTCTCACTGTAGGCATGATTTATTGTGGCTCACTGTTGGCATGATTTATTGTGTCTCACTGTAGGCATGATTTATTGTGTCTCACTGTAGGCATGATTTATTGTGTCTCACTGTAGGCATGATTTATTGTGTCTCACTGTTGGCATGATTTATTGTGTCTCACTGTAGGCATGATTTATTGTGTCTCACTGTAGGCATGATTTATTGTGTCTCACTGTAGGCATGATTTATTGTGTCTCACTGTTGGCATGATTTATTGTGTCTCACTGTTGGCATGATTTATTGTGGCTCACTGTTGGCATGATTTATTGTGTCTCACTGTTGGCATGATTTATTGTGTCTCACTGTAGGCATGATTTATTGTGGCTCACTGTTGGCATGATTTATTGTGTCTCACTGTTGGCATGATTTATTGTGTCTCACTGTTGGCATGATTTATTGTGTCTCACTGTTGGCATGATTTATTGTGTCTCACTGTAGGCATGATTTATTGTGTCTCACTGTTGGCATGATTTATTGTGTCTCACTGTAGGCATGATTTATTGTGTCTCACTGTTGGCATGATTTATTGTGTCTCACTGTTGGCATGATTTATTGTGTCTCACTGTAGGCATGATTTATTGTGTCTCACTGTAGGCATGATTTATTGTGTCTCACTGTTGGCATGATTTATTGTGTCTCACTGTAGGCATGATTTATTGTGTCTCACTGTTGGCATGATTTATTGTGTCTCACTGTTGGCATGATTTATTTATTTTATATTTAGAGTGACAGACCAACACTCAGCTTAATGTGTAGACTGTAAACAGTCCACAGTCTACACACTGGAACAGTCCATAGTCTACACACTGGAACAGTCCACTGTCTACACACTGGAACAGTCCACAGTCTACACACTGGAACAGTCCATAGTCTACACACTGGAACAGTCCACTGTCTACACACTGGAACAGTCCACAGTCTACACACTGGAACAGTCTACAGTCTACACACTGGAACAGTCTACAGTCAACACACTGGAACAGTCCACAGTCTACACACTGGAACAGTCCACAGTCTACACACTGGAGCAGTCCACAGTCTACACACTGGAACAGTCTACAGTCAACACACTGGAACAGTCCACAGTCTACAAACTGGAACAGTCTACAGTCAACACACTGGAACAGTCCACAGTCTACACACTGGAACAGTCCACAGTCTACACACTGGAGCAGTCCACAGTCTACATACTGGAGCAATCCACAGTCTACATACTGGAACAGTCTACACACTGGAACAGTCTACACACTGGAACAGTCTACATACTGGAACAGTCTACACACTGGAACAGTCTACACACTGGAACAGTCTACACACTGGAACAGTCTACATACTGGAACAGTCTACACACTGGAACAGTCTACACACTGGAACAGTCCACAGTCTACACACTGGAACAGTCTACACACTGGAACAGTCTACACACTGGAACAGTCTACAGTCTACACACTGGAACAGTCCACAGTCTACACACTGGAACAGTCCACAGTCTACACACTGGAACAGTCTACAGTCAACACACTGGAACAGTCCACAGTCTACACACTGGAACAGTCCATAGTCTACACACTGGAACAGTCCACAGTCTACACACTGGAACAGTCCACAGTCTACACACTGGAACAGTCCACAGTCTACACACTGGAACAGTCCACAGTCTACACACTGGAACAGTCCACAGTCTACACACTGGAACAGTCTACAGTCTACACACTGGAACAGTCCATAGTCTACACACTGGAACAGTCCACAGTCTACACACTGGAACAGTCTACTGTCTACACACTGGAACAGTCCACAGTCTACACACTGGAACAGTCCACAGTCTACACACTGGAACAGTCCACAGTCTACACACTAGAGCAGTCCACAATCTACACACTGGAACAGTCTACAGTCTACACACTGGAACAGTCTACAGTTTACACACTGGAACAGTCTACAGTCTACACACTGGAACAGTCAACAGTTTACACACTGGAACAGTCTACACACTGGGACAGTCCACAGTCTACACACTGGAACAGTCTACACACTGGGACAGTCCACAGTCTACACACTGGAACAGTCCACAGTCTACACAGTCCACAGTCTACACACTGGAACAGTCTACAGTCTACACACTGGAACAGTCTACAGTTTACACACTGGAACAGTCTACAGTCTACACACTGGAACAGTCTACACACTGGGACAGTCCACAGTCTACACACTGGAACAGTCCAGGGTCTACACACTGGAACAGTCTACACACTGGAACAGTCTACAGTCTACACACTGGAACAGTCTACACACTGGAACAGTCTACACACTGGAACAGTCTACATATTGGAACAGTCTACACACTGGAACAGTCTACACACTGGATTAGTCCACAGTTTACACACTGGAACAGTCCACAGTTTACACACTGGAACAGTCTACACACTGGATTAGTCCACAGTCTACACACTGGATTAGTCCACAGTTTACACACTGGAACAGTCTACACACTGGAACAGTCTACACACTGGATTAGTCTACAGTTTACACACTGGTACAGTCTACACACTGGAACAGTCTACACACTGGATTAGTCCACAGTTTACACACTGGAACAGTCTACACACTGGATTAGTCTACAGTTTACACACTGGTACAGTCTACACACTGGAACAGTCTACACACTGGATTAGTCCACAGTTTACACACTGGAACATATATAACCTGGTTACCGGACAGGTCAGTGTAAACCACTCGCAGGCTGGTCTACTCTCTCACCAAGTAAACTTTGCTGGACAAAGTAACCAACTCGCACAAGTAAACCCGCGATATACAAAGTAAACTCCGTAAACAAGTTAACATATGTTGTACATAGTTAACCTTCAATAAAAGTAAACCCCTGGTGTGCATAGTAAACCTTCCATAAAAGTAAACCCTGGTGTACATAGTAAACCTTTCATTGAGGTAAACCCCTGGTGTATATAGTAAACCTTCCATAGAAGTAAACCCCTGGTGTACATAGTAAATCTTCCATTGAGGTAAACCCCTGGTGTACATAGTAAACCTTCCATAGAAGTAAACCCCTGGTGTACATGGTGAACCTTCCATAGAAGTAAACCCCTGGTGTACATAGTAAACCTTCCATAGAAGTAAACCCTGGTGTACATGGTAAACCTATAGAAGTAAACCCCTGATGTACATGGTAAACCTTCCATAGAAGTAAACCTTTCATAGAAGTAAACCCCTGGTGTGGACAGTACATCGTTGGAATGCAAAGTAAACCGCTGGACTACAATGCATGGACAAAGTAAACTCTCCACGCCTTGCAGTAAACTAAGTAAACGTGCAAGTTAAAAGCAACCCATTACCGTCCAAGGTAAACCTCACGTTCAAGGTAAACTTGGTTGAATATATAAGTCAAAATAATTTCAAAAGTATTGATTACGTATTTTTTAATTGACGCAACACACACACACCTGCCTCACTTGCGTGACGCAACACACACCTGCCTCACTTGCGTGACGCAACACACACCTGCCTCACTTGCGTGACGCAACACACACACCTGCCTCACTTGCGTGACGCAACACACACACCTGCCTCACTTGCGTGACGCAACACACACCTGCCTCACTTGCGTGACGCAACACACACACCTGCCTCACTAACGTGACGCAACACACACACACACCTGCCTCACTTGCGTTGCGCAACATATACACACCTTCCTCAATTGCGTGACGCAACACACACCTGTCTCACTTGCGTGACGCAACACACACCTGCCTCACTTGCGTGACGCAACACACACACCTGCCTCACTAACGTGACGCAACACACACACCTGCCTCACTAACGTGACGCAACACACACACACACCTGCGTGACGCAACGCGATAATTACTGCCAGACGTGACAAACCACCAGTTACAGGGTAATTAAGGAACTACTGAAGGTCAAACCAATACCTTAAAACTTCACCCTTGTAATACGAGGGTCGAGGAAGACGTTACATCAGTACATAGTATCATGAGGGTATAGTTAAGGTGCCGGCGGCTTGCCACCACAGCTCAGTGGTCCTTACCTTGTACGGGACGATCCTGTGGAGATGGTCAAGACCTGCGTAGCGGGGCCGGACGCTGGAGTGGAAGTGTTCAACCAGGCAACAGTGGGAGACGGTGGTGGGGGGAGTAGTGTTAGAGTGTGTGGTTGTGTAAGAGTGTGTGGGAGACCGTGGGAGCGACCGTGGGCAGCGTGGGAGCGACCGTAGGCAGCGTGGGGGAGCGCGGGGGGAGACACAGTTCGCTCCGGGCGGGAGCGAGATCGTGTGTGACGGCTCCGGCGCCTCAACACGGCTTATATACCCTCGGTCAGCTGATACTTCCCGCGTTTTCTATGTCACTCGGAGGTCGCTTGTTCTCCGCGACATCCCTCATTTACTAACTCGTTACACACCGGGAATTTGGTAGTTTAAAGTTATTTTACGAGTATTTTGTGTCAGATTTTATCATTATTGATATTTTATTCGTTTTTTTAAAGTCATCATAGTGCGAAATGGTGTTAATTAAAATTAAATAATGCTAGATAAAATATGGCATGGGTGACTGTCCTGGAGTGAATCAAACCCCCCTTGTCGCCCACTCCAAAACCTTCCAGTGACGTCACACTGACTCGTCCAATAGATACTTGTTTCACCCGGCGCCAGCCAATCAGAAGAGCAGTTGTTCGTGACGTGGGTCGTTGTAATCAGAGGATCAAGAGCAGACTAAGACAACAGAGCCGTTGGGAGCCACTAACAGCCGTAAAGTCTAATTAGCATCAAGCAGTTAGTTACCAATTACCACCAGAAGACAGTGATATTGTACTGCACTTGACACGTTGTTGTTGTTGTCTGTGTCACAATACAGTAGTGGTCTGTGTCACAATACAGTAGTGGTCTGTGTCACAATACAGTAGTGGTCTGTGTCACAATACAGTAGTGGACTGTGTCACAATACAGTAGTGGTCTGTGTCACAATACAGTAGTGGACTGTGTCACAATACAGTAGTGGTCTGTGTCACAATACAGTAGTGATCTGTGTCACAATACAGTAGTGGTCTGTGTCACAATACAGTAGTGGTCTGTGTCACAATACAGTAGTGGTCTGTGTCACAATACAGTAGTGGTCTGTGCCACAATACAGTAGGGGTCTGGGTCATAATACAGTAGTGGTCTGTGTCACAATACAGTAGTGGTCTGTGTCACAATACAGTAGTGGTCTGTGTCACAATACAGTAGTGGTCTGTGTCACAATACAGTAGTGGTCTGTGTCACAATACAGTAGTTGTCTGTGTCGCAATAAAGTAGTGGTCTGTGTCACAATACAGTAGTGGTCTGTGTCACAATACAGTAGTGGTCTGTGTCACAATACAGTAGTGGTCTGTGTCACAATACAGTAGTGGTCTGTGTCACAATACAGTAGTGGTCTGTGTCACAATACAGTAGTGATCTGTGTCACAATACAGTAGTGGTCTGTGTCACAATACAGTAGTGGTCTGTGTCACAATACAGTAGTGGTCTGTGTCACAATACAGTAGTGGTCTGTGCCACAATACAGTAGGGGTCTGGGTCACAATACAGTAGTGGTCTGTGTCACAATACAGTAGTGGTCTGTGTCACAATACAGTAGTGGTCTGTGTCACAATACAGTAGTGGTCTGTGTCACAATACAGTAGTTGTCTGTGTCACAATACTGTAGTTGTCTGTGTCACAATACAGTAGTGATCTGTGTCACAATACTGTAGTGGTCTGTGTCACAATACAGTAGTGATCTGTGTCACAATACAGTAGTGGTCTGTGTCACAATACTGTAGTTGTCTGTGTCACAATACAGTAGTGGTCTGTGTCACAATACAGTAGTGGTCTGTGTCACAATACAGTAGTGTTCTGTGTCACAATACAGTAGTGGTCTGTGTCACAATACAGTAGTGATCTGTGTCACAATACAGTAGTGGTCTGTGTCACAATACTGTAGTTGTCTGTGTCACAATACAGTAGTGGTCTGTGTCACAATACAGTAGTGGTCTGTGTCACAATACAGTAGTGATCTGTGTCACAATACAGTAGTGGTCTGTGTCACAATACAGTAGTGATCTGTGTCACAATACAGTAGTTGTCTGTGTCACAATACTGTAGTTGTCTGTGTCACAATACAGTAGTGGTCTGTGTCACAATACAGTAGTGGTCTGTGTCACAATACAGTAGTGATCTGTGTCACAATACAGTAGTGGTCTGTGTCACAATACAGTAGTGGTCTGTGTCACAATACAGTAGTGGTCTGTGTCAATATACTGTAGTGGTTTGTGTCACAATACAGTAGTGATCTGTGTCACAATACAGTAGTGGTCTGTGTCACAATACAGTAGTGGTCTGTGTCACAATACAGTAGTTGTCTGTGTCACAATACAGTAGTGATCTGTGTCACAATACAGTAGTGATCTGTGTCACAATACTGTAGTGATCTGTGTCACAATACAGTAGTGGTCTGTGCCACAATACAGTAGTGGTCTGTGTCACAATACAGTAGTGGTCTGTGTCACAATACAGTAGGGGTGTGTGTCACAATACAGTAGTGGTCTGTGTCACAATACAGTAGTGATCTGTGTCACAATACAGTAGTGGTCTGTGTCACAATACAGTAGTGGTCTGTGTCACAATACAGTAGTGGTCTGTGTCACAATACAGTAGTGGTATGTGTCACAATACAGTAGTGATGTGTGTCACAATACAGTAGTGATCTGTGTCACAATACTGTAGTGATCTGTGTCACAATACAGTAGTGGTCTGTGCCACAATACAGTAGTGGTCTGTGTCACAATACAGTAGTGATCTGTGTCACAATACAGTAGTGGACTGTGTCACAATACAGTAGTGATCTGTGTCACAATACAGTAGTGGTCTGTGTCAAAATACAGTAGTGATCTGTGTCACAATACAGTAGTGATCTGTGTCACAATACAGTAATAGTCTGTCACAATACAGTAGTGGCCTGTGTCACAATACAGTAGTGATCTGTGTCACAATACAGTAGTGGTCTGTGTCACAATACAGTAGTGGTCTGTGTCACAATACAGTAGTGGTCTGTGTCACAATACAGTAGTGGTCTGTGTCACAATACAGTAGTGATCTGTGTCACAATACAGTAGGGGTGTGTGTCACAATACAGTAGTGATCTGTGTCACAATACAGTAGTGATCAGTGTCACAATACAGTAGGGGTGTGTGTCACAATACAGTAGTGATCTGTGTCACAATACAGTAGGGGTGTGTGTCACAATACAGTAGTGATCTGTGTCACAATACAGTAATAGTCTGTCACAATACAGTAGTTGTCTGTGTCACAATACAGTAGTGATCTGTGTCACAATACAGTAGGGGTGTGTGTCACAATACAGTAGTGGTCTGTGTCACAATACAGTAGTGGTCTGTGTCACAATACAGTAGTGGTCTGTGTCACAATACAGTAGTGGTCTGTGTCACAATACAGTAGTGGTCTGTGTCACAATACAGTAGTGGTCTGTGTCACAATACAGTAGTGGTCTGTGTCAGAATACAGTAGTGGTCTGTGTCACAATACAGTAGTGGTCTGTGTCACAATACAGTAGTGGTCTGTGTCAGAATACAGTAGTGGTCTGTGTCACAATACAGTAGTGGTCTGTGTCACAATACAGTAGTGGTATTGTGACACAGTCCAAAAGGAAAACAGAGAAATGAAGATGAGAAACCCATGGTTTAATCAGAGATGTAGGCTAGCTAAGCAGCAAAGTAAAAGGGCATGGAGAAACTATAGGAATAACAGGACACTGGAGAGCAGAGAAAGATACCAGAATGCCAGGAATGAATATGTCAGGATGAGAAGAGAGGCAGAATGACAATACGAAAATGACATCGCAAGCAAGGCAAAGTCTCAGCTTAAATTGCTGCATAGCCACATCAGGAGAAAAACAACAGTAAAGGAACAGATAATGAAATTAAGGTTAGGGGCAGAAGGATTCACTACAAACGACAAGGAAGTGTGTGAGGAACTGAGTAAGAAATTCCAGGAGGACATCACATTAAAGCAAGGGAGTGTTCCAGAGATAAGAGAGGGAATAGTTAACCAGGAACCACTAAAAAAGTTTGAGATTACCAATGGAAATGAAAGGAAGCTCTTGCTAGAGTTGGATGTGACAAAGGCTATAGGCCTGGATGGAATATCACCATGGATACTAAAGGAAGGAGCACAAGCACTGCGCTTGCCACTCTCCATAGTGTATAACAAATCACTGGTATTAGGTGAACTGCCAGAAATTTGGAAGGCGGCAAACGTAGTCCCGATATACAAGAAAGGGGATAGACAGGAGGCACTGAACTACAGGCCAGTGTCCCTAACCTGCATACCATGCAAGCTGATGGAGAAGATTGTGCGAAGAAAGCTAGTGGAGCATCTGGAGCGAAAGAACTTTGTAACACAGCATCAACATGGGTTCAGGGATGGCAAGTCCTGCCTCACAGTGTTAATTGAATTCTACAACCAGGCAACAAAAATAAGGCAAGAAAGAGAAGGGTGGGCAGACTGCATATTTTTGGATTGTCAGAAAGCCTTTGATACAGTGCCACACAAGAGGCTAGTGAAAAAGCTGGAGATGCAGGCTGGAGTGAAAGGGAAGGTACTCCGTTGGATACAGGAGTACCTAAGTAACAGGAGACAACGAGTCTGTGTGAGGGGTGAGGTCTCAGATTGGCGAGTCGTTACGAGTGGAGTCCCGCAGGGGTCAGTCCTTGGACCTATACTGTTTCTGATATATGTAAATGATCTCCCAGAGGGTATAGACTCGTTTCTCTCAATGTTTGCCGATGATGCAAAAATTATGAGGAGGATTGAAACTGAGGACGATAGTAGGAGGCTACAAGATGACCTAGACAGACTGAGTGAATGGTCTAACAAATGGCTGTTGAAGTTCAACCCGAGTAAATGCAAAGTAATGAAACTAGGCAGTGGAAACAGGAGGCCAGACACAGGATACAGAATAGGAGATGAAGTACTTAATGAAACAGACAAAGAGAAAGATCTAGGAGTTGATATCACACCAAACCTGTCTCCTGAAGCCCACATAAAAAGAATAACGTCTGCGGCATATGCGAGGCTGGCTAACATTAGAACAGCGTTCAGGAACCTGTGTAAGGAATCATTCAGAATCTTGTACACAACATATGTAAGACCAATCCTGGAGTATGCGGCCCCAGCATGGAGCCCGTACCTTGTCAAGCACAAGACGAAGCTGGGAAAAGTCCAAAGGTATGCTACTAGACAAGTCCCAGAACTAAGAGGCATGAGTTATGAGGAAAGGCTGCGGGAAATGCACCTCACGACACTGGAAGACAGAAGAGTAAGGGGAGACATGATCACTGCCTACAGAATTGTTAGAGGAATTGATAACAAAGATATAGATAAACCGTTTAACAAACAGTGGTACGCGAACAAGGGGACACAGGTGGAAACTGAGTACCCACATGAGCCACAGGGACGTTAGAAGGAACTTTTTCACTGTCAGAGTAGTTAACAAATGTTATGCATTAGGCAGTGATGTGGTGGAGGCTGACTCCATACACAGTTTCATGTGTAGATATGATAGAGCCCAATAGGCTCAGGAACCTGTACACCTGTTGATTGACGGTTGAGAGGCGGGACCAAAGAGCCAGAGCTCAACCCCCGCAAGCACAACCAGGTGAGAGAACACACACACACACCCTCCGTCAGAACACACGTGCACAAACCGCCCCACATAAAGAAATATATCACATATTCTCAGAACCATCCCAAATATAACACGAACTCCGCGAAGGCCTCCAGAAGATCACAGTCAGCACGGATATATCGACCTCCCCCCCCTCCCTGCCCCCCCTCCCTGCCCCCTCCCTGCCCCCCTCCCACTGCCCCCTGCCCCCCTCCCTGCCCCCCCCTGCCCCCCCCCCCGCCCCCCCCCCTCCTGGGGAGACACAGCTACAGCTCTTAACTGTAGTGTTCTGTGAATTGATCTTATCTCACTTTCCTGAGACCTCTCACACCGGACCAACACAGCCACAGACAACCACAGTGGTTGACACAGCCAGGGTGACAGTACTGGGACACAGACAGGGTGACAGTACTGGGACACAGCCAGGGTGACAGTACTGGGACACAGCCAGGGTGACAGTACTGGGACACAGCCAGGGTGACAGTGCTGAGACACAGACAGGGTGACAGTACTGAGACACAGCGAGGGTGACAGTACTGGGACACAGACAGGGTGACAGTACTGAGACACAGCCAGGGTGACAGTACTGGGACACAGACAGGGTGACAGTACTGGGACACAGCCAGGGTGACAGTACTGGGACACAGCCAGGGTGACAGTACTGAGACACAGCCATGGTGACAGTACTGAGACACAGCTAGGGTGACAGTACTGAGACACAGCCAGGGTGAGAGTGCTGAGACACAGCCAGGGTGACAGTACTGGGACACAGCCAGGGTGAGAGTACTGGGACAGAGCCAGGGTGACAGTACTGAGACACAGCCAGGGTGACAGTACTTGGACACAGCCAGGGTGACAGTACTTGGACACAGCCAGGGTGACAGTACTTGGACACAGCCAGGGTGACAGTACTTGGACACAGCCAGGGTGACAGTACTGGGACACAGCCAGGGTGACAGTGCTGAGACACAGACAGGGTGACAGTACTGGGACACAGACAGGGTGACAGTACTGGGACACAGCCAGGGTGACAGTACTGGGACACAGACAGGGTGACAGTACTGGGACACAGCCAGGGTGACAGTACTGGGACACAGACAGGGTGACAGTACTGGGACACAGCCAGGGTGACAGTACTGAGACACAGCCAGAGTGACAGTACTGAGACACAGCCAGGGTGACAGTACTGACACACAGCCAGGGTGACAGTACTGGGACACAGCCAGGATGACAATACTGAGACACAGCCAGGGTGACAGTACTGGGACACAGCCAGGGTGAGAGTACTGGGACACAGCCAGGGTGACAGTACTTGGACACAGCCAGGGTGACAGTGCTGAGACACAGCCAGAGTGACAGTACTGGACACAGCCAGAGTGACAGTACTGGGACACAGCCAGGGTGACAGTACTGGGACACAGCCAGGGTGAGAGTACTGGGACACAGCCAGGGTGACAGTACTTGGACACAGCCAGGGTGACAGTACTGGGACACAGCCAGGGTGACAGTACTGGACACAGACAGAGTGACAGTACTGGGACACAGACAGGGTGACAGTACTGACACACAGCCAGGGTGACAGTACTGAGACACAGCCAGGGTGAGAGTGCTGTGACACAGCCAGGGTGACAGTACTGGGACACAGCCAGGGTGAGAGTACTGGGACACAGCCAGGGTGACAGTACTTGGACACAGCCAGGGTGACAGTACTGGGACACAGCCAGGGTGACAGTACTGGACACAGACAGAGTGACAGTACTGGGACACAGACAGGGTGACAGTACTGACACACAGCCAGGGTGACAGTACTGAGACACAGCCAGGGTGAGAGTGCTGTGACACAGCCAGGGTGACAGTACTGGGACACAGCCAGGGTGACAGTACTGAGACACAGCCAGAGTGACAGTACTGAGACACAGCCAGGGTGACAGTGCTGAGACACAGCCAGGGTGACAGTACTGGGACACAGACAGGGTGACAGTGCTGAGACACAGCCAGGGTGACAGTACTGGGACACAGCCAGAGTGACAGTACTGGGACATAGCCAGGGTGACAGTGCTGAGACACAGCCAGGGTGACAGTGCTGAGACACAGCTAGGGTGACAGTGCTGAGGCACAGCCAGGGTGACAGTACTGGGACACAGCCAGGGTGACAGTGCTGAGACACAGCCAGGGTGACAGTGCTGAGACACAGCCAGGGTGACAGTGCTGAGACACAGCCAGGGTGACAGTGCTGAGACACAGCCAGGGTGACAGTGCTGAGACACAGCCAGGGTGACAGTGCTGAGACACAGCCAGGGTGACAGTGCTGAGACACAGCCAGGGTGACAGTACTGAGACACAGCCAGGGTGACAGTACTGAGACACAGCCAGGGTGACAGTACTGAGACACAGCCAGGGTGACAGTACTGGGACACAGCCAGGGTGACAGTACTGGGACACAGCCAGGGTGACAGTACTGAGACACAGCCAGGGTGACAGTACTGAGACACAGCCAGGGTGACAGTACTGAGACACAGCCAGGGTGACAGTACTGGGACACAGCCAGGGTGACAGTGCTGAGACACAGCCAGGGTGACAGTGCTGAGACACAGCCAGGGTGACAGTACTGAGACACAGCCAGGGTGACAGTACTGAGACACAGCCAGGGTGACAGTACTGAGACACAGCCAGGGTGACAGTACTGGGACACAGCCAGGGTGACAGTACTGGGACACAGCCAGGGTGACAGTACTGAGACACAGCCAGGGTGACAGTACTGAGACACAGCCAGGGTGACAGTACTGAGACACAGCCAGGGTGACAGTACTGGGACACAGCCAGGGTGACAGTACTGGGACACAGCCAGGGTGACAGTGCTGAGACACAGCCAGGGTGACAGTGCTGAGACACAGCCAGGGTGACAGTACTGAGACACAGCCAGGGTGACAGTACTGAGACACAGCCAGGGTGACAGTACTGGGACACAGCCAGGGTGACAGTGCTGAGACACAGCCAGGGTGACAGTACTGACACACAGCCAGAGTGAGAGTGAACAAAGAACAGTGTTCACACCGCCAGGGGGGGGGGAGGTGAAGGTGTCAGCCGAATATATGGATTAATAATACACTTACACATGTGTCATGTATCTTTTGACCCAGGGAAGAACATTAGAACACACCTACATCCAGTGAAGAACACTAGAACACACCTACACCCAGGGAAGAACATTAGAACACACCTACACCCAGGGAAGAACATTAGAACACACCTACATCCAGTGAAGAACACTAGAACACACCTACACCCAGGGAAGAACATTAGAACACACCTACACCCAGGGAAGAACATTAGAACACACCTACACCCAGGGAAGAACATTAGAACACACCTACACCCAGGGAAGAACATTAGAACACACCTACACCCAGGGAAGAACATTAGAACACACCTACACCCAGGGAAGAACATTAGAACACACCTACACCCAGGGAAGAACATTAGAACACACCTACACCCAGGGAAGAACATTAGAACACATCTACACCCAGGGAAGAACATTAGAACACACCTACACCCAGGGAAGAACATTAGAACACACCTACATCCAGTGAAGAACACTAGAACACACCTACACCCAGGGAAGAACATTAGAACACACCTACACCCAGGGAAGAACATTAGAACACACCTACACCCAGGGAAGAACACTAGAACACTCCTACACCCAGGGAAGAACACTAGAACACACCTACACCCAGGGAAGAACACTAGAACACACCTACACCCAGGGAAGAACACTAGAACACACCTACACCCAGGGATGAACACTAGAACACACCTACACCCAGGGAAGAACACTAGAACACACCTACACCCAGGGAAGAACACTAGAACACACCTACACCCAGGGAAGAACACTAGAACACTCCTACACCCAGGGAAGAACTCTAGAACACACCTACACCCAGGGAAGAACACTAGAACACACCTACACCCAGGGAAGAACACTAGAACACACCTACACCCAGGGATGAACACTAGAACACACCTACACCCAGGGAAGAACACTAGAACACACCTACACCCAGGGAAGAACATTAGAACACACCTACACCCAGTGAAGAACACTAGAACACACCTACACCCAGTGAAGAACACTAGAACACACCTACACCCAGTGAAGAACACTAGAACACACCTACACCCAGGGAAGGACATTAGAACACTCCTACACCCAGGGAAGGACATTAGAACACTCCTACACCCAGTGAAGAACATTAGAACACACCTACACCCAGGGATGAACATTAGAACACACCTACACACAGTGAAGAACATTAGAACACACCTACACCAAGGGATGAACATTAGAACACACCTACACCCAGTGAAGAACACTAGAACACACCTACACCCAGGGAAGAACACTAGAACACACCTACACCCAGTGAAGAACACTAGAACACACCTACACCCAGGGAAGAACACTAGAACACACCTACACCCAGGGATGAACATTAGAACACACCTACACCCAGTGAAGAACACTAGAACACACCTACACCCAGTGAAGAACATTAGAACACACCTACACCCAGTGAAGAACACTAGAACACACCTACACCCAGGGATGAACACTAGAGCACACCTACACCCAGTGAAGAACACTAGAACACACCTACACCCAGTGAAGAACACTATAACACTCCTACACCCAGTGAAGAACACTAGAACACACCTACACCCAGTGAAGAACACTAGAACACACAATACCCAAGAAAGAACATTTGGTCAATAGCTAGGGAAGGACAAGATAACATGTTATACCTAGAGGTGCGTGTCGCTAACCAATACAAGCTGCAGGAACACGGTACCAGGCACTCTCTGGCACTAGTTAACTGTGATAGTCTGCAGTGAGATGTAATTGGCTTTTAACTGGTGAATGGTTGTTGAAATGTGGGTTGTGACAGCGGGGAGATGTGAGCAGTCTACTCCACAGGTGCCAGCCCTCACCTGTACCCGGCCCCCCACACCTGTAGCAGCATGTCAGGTGTGGCTGGTGTGTGGGCTGGATACACACACACACACACACACAAGGAAGAGGAAATTCTTCAGGAGTCAGAGAAGGAAAAAGACTTGGGGGTTGATATCACGCCAGACCTGTCTCCTGCAGCACATATCAAGCGGATAACATCAGCGGCATATGCCAGGCTGGCCAACATACGAACGGCATTCAGAAACTTGTGTAAAGAATCATTCAGAACTTTGTATACCACATATGTCAGGCCAATCCTGGAGTATGCAGCCCCAGCATGGAGTCCATATCTAGTCAAGGATAAGACTAAACTGGAAAAGGTTCAAAGGTTTGCCACACAACTAGTACCCGAGCTGAGAGGTATGAGCTACGAGGAGAGACTACGGGAATTAAACCTCACTTCGCTGGAAGACAGAAGAGTTAGGGGGGACATGATCACCACATTTAAGATTCTGAAGGGAATTGATAGGGTAGATAAAGACAGTTTATTTAACACAAGGGGAACACGCACAAGGGGACACAGGTGGAAACTGAGTGCCCAAATGAGCCACAGAGATATTAGAAAGAATTTTTTTAGTGTCAGAGTGGTTGACAAATGGAATGCATTAAGCAGTGATGTGGTGGAGGCTGACTCCATATACAGTTTCAAGTGTAGATATGACAGAGCCCAATAGGCTCAGGAATCTGTACACCTGTTGATTGACGGTTGAGAGGCGGGACCAAAGAGCCAGAGCTCAACCCCCGCAAACACAACTAGGTGAGTACACACACACACACACACACACACACACACACACACACACACACACACACACACACACACACACACACACACACACTTCCCTGACCTCTCTGACAACTTTACATTCGAATCCAACTGCTTCATCTCACATTCCAAGGACCACCTCATCCCCTCAACCCTCGAAAACCCACCCAGCCCTCACCCCCTCTCCTTCCGTGTGACCCCCACCCCCCACCCTTGCGAGGGGGGCACTTGGACCCCCCGTGGGGGACGGGGGGTCCCCCCACCTCTTCCCCCATTTCCCTCTTCTCCCCTCCTGACCCAATACCCACACCTACCCCTGAGTTCCCTCTGACTAATACAACCTCTCTCCCACTCTCACTATCCATGTTCCATGGATAGTGAGCAACATATATATTGAGATAGTGATAGTGACAACAACAAGGTATGTATAGATGAACTGCAGAAGGCAGCAACACTAGCCCACAGAATGAGAGCGAAGCTGCCTGATCATGGGGGACCTAAATCATGGAGAGATAAATTAGGAATCAAGGAATCCCCATGGCGGGGACGAAACGTGGGGAGCAAAATTAGTAAATGTTATAGACAGGAATTTCCTAACACAACATGTGAAGGAAGACACAAGGGAAAGAGGAGGAGATGCACCGAGCCAATTAGACCTGATTTTCACCCAAAACGTAGAAGATATCGAGAATTTAGAGCATGAAATACCTCTAGGGGCCAGTGACCATTGTGTCCTAGTCTTTGACTACATGATGGAATTCAAACTTATGACCATGGGACAAGAGATCTGGGAAAGGAGAGTTGACTACAGGAAAGGGGACTATAAGAGGATAAGGGACTATCTGGGAGAAGTGCAGTGGGAGGAAGAAATTAGAGGAAAAACAGTCCAAGATATGATGGACCTAGTCATACAGAAATGCCAGGAGGCCGAAGAGAGAAGGAATATAATAACCCATGGTTTAATAGACAGTGTCAGGAAGCAAAAATGGCCAGCAGGCGGGAGTGGAGGAAGTACAGAAGACAAAGAACAGAGGACAACAGGATCAGATACAACAGAGCTAGGAACGATTACATTAACATAAGACGAACATCGGAAAGGGACTATGAGAACGATATTGCAATCAAAGCGAAAAAACAACCTAAGTTACTACACAGTCATATAAGAAGAAAAATGTCGGTGAACGACCAAGTGACAAGACTAAGGAAGACAGAGGGGGCATATACTGAAAGTGACAAGGAAATCTGCGAGGCACTGAATGCCAGTTTCCATGGAGTGTTCACTACCGAGCCTGAGCAGCTCCCATTGTTGGAACGGGTTACCCTAGATGAAAGACTATCAGATATAGAGGTGAGAGCAGAGGAGGTAATGAAACAGTTGACAACTCTAGATGCAACTAAAGCAGTTGGACCAGACAAAGTATCACCGTGGATACTAAAAGAAGCAGCGCAGGCCCTAAGTGTGCCTCTGGCAATGATCTTTAATGAGTCACTTATGTCGGGAGAATTGCCCAGTTGCTGGAAGAAGGCAAATGTCGTGCCGATCATCAAGAAAGGAGATAGGGAGGAGGCACTTAACTATAGACCTGTATCACTGACAAGCATCCCCTGTAAAATACTGGAAAGAATAATTAGGCTACGACTGGTTGCACACCTGGAGAACGTTAGGTTTGTGAACAAACATCAACATGGATTCTGGAAAGGGAAATCATGCCTAACAATCCTTTTGGAATTCTATGATAAAATAACAAGGATAAGGCAGGACAGAGATGGTTGGGCAGACTGCATATTTCTGGGCTGCCAAAAAGCCTTTGATACAGGACCTCACATGAGACTGCTGTTCAAACTCGAGAGGCAGGCGGGGGTGGGGGGAAAGGCCCTAGCATGGGTGAAGAACTACCTAACAGGAAGGAGCCAAAGAGTTACGGTAAGGGGCGAGAAGTCGGACTGGCGAACAGTAACAAGTGGAGTACCTCAAGGATCGGTGCTGGGACCAATTCTATTTCTTGTATATGTTAACGACATGTTTACAGGCGTAGAGTCCTATATGTCGATGTTTGCGGATGACGCAAAGTTGATGAGAAGAGTTGTGACAGATGAGGATTGTAGGATCCTCCAAGAGGACCTGAACAGGTTGCAGAGATGGTCAGAAAAATGCCTATTTGAGTTCAACACGAGCAAATGTAAAGTTATGGAAATGGGACTAGGAGATAGGAGACCAAAGGGACAGTACACAATGAAGAGGAACAGCCTACCTGTGACGACGCGTGAAAGAGACCTGGGGGTGGACGTAACACCTAATCTATCTCCTGAGGCACATATAAATAGGATAACGACAGCAGCGTACTCTACACTGGCAAAAGTTAGAACATCATTCAGAAACCTAAGTAAGGAGGCATTTAGGGCGCTTTACACTGCCTACGTAAGGCCAGTCTTAGAGTATGCCGCCTCATCATGGAGTCCCCATCTGAAGAAGCATATAATGAAACTGGAAAAGGTTCAGAAGTTTGCAACGAGACTCGTCCCAGAGTTACGAGGGATGGGGTATGAGGAGCGCCTGAGGGAACTGTGCCTTACGACACTAGAAAGAAGTAGGGAGAGAGGGGACATGATAGGAACGTATAAAATACTCAGGAGTATTGACAGAGTGGACATAGACGAAATGTTTACACGGAATAGTAACAGAACGAGGGGACATGGATGGAAGATGGAAACTCAGATGAGTCACAGAGATGTTAGGAAGTTTTCTTTTAGCGTGAGAGTAGTGGGAAAATGGAATGCACTTCAGGAACAGGTTGTGGAAGCAAATACTATTACTAATTTTAAAACTAGGTATGATAGGGAAATGGGACAGGAGTCATTGCTGTAAACAACCGATGCTGGAAAGGCGGGATCCAAGAGTCAATGCTCGATCCTGCAGACACAACTAGGTGAGTACACACACACACACACAGGTATTTTTGTTCAACAGTCTTGTATAATAGACAAAACCCAAGATGCAAAAAGATTACGAATTCTTGAAGCAATTCACATAAGAATAGAACAACCTACCATGAACACCCAAATCACGGAACTATTTACTCTACCCACCATGAGAGTAAGGACAAGACAAGAACATATCGATGCCAACACAGAAGACAATGTCCAACATAACAGGTCAATTACACTGGATTAATCTTTGTATGTAGATAGGAGCTGCCTCGTATGTGCCAATAAGCCTTCTGCAGTTACCTCTATTCTTATGTGCTTCACCCCCCCATTTATCCCTTATGTATCCCCCATGTTTTTACCTTTATTGTCTTATCACCTGACCCAGTGCGGGTATAAATCAACGAGTCCTGTAATTTCTTTTCACTTGAGAATGAACCATGGAGGTTCGAAACGTTGTGCAAATTGTATAAATAAGTGTAATACATTCTATAGTAATTCACTTTTTTCTTCACCTTGAAATAACGAAAATGAGTTTTGGAGAACTCCTCTTTCAGGTAAGCCCTGATGTTAGGAAAATAGTTAGAGGGATAGAAGTTCTAAACCAGCAGATAGTAAATACTAAATATGCAGTCATATTCAATGACATGTTTAAAAGAGAACCTGCTGCCAGTACACACACACACACACACACACACACACACACACACACACACACACACACACACACACACACACACACACACACACACACACACACACAAATATATATAGATATATATATCTAGTAGGTAAAATCCTGCAAGAGTCAAATAGAGAGAAAGATCTGGGGGTTGATATCACACCGAACCTGTCCCCAGAGGCCCACATCAAAAGGATATCATCAGCGGCATATGCTAGACTGGCCAACATTAGAACTGCCTTTAGAAACTTGTGTAAGAAATTGTTCACACCCTGTATACCACTTATGTCAGACCAATCTTGGAATATGCAGCTCCTGCCTAGAGTCCATACCTAGTTAAACACAAGACGAAATTAGAGATGATTCAGAGGTATGCCACCAGACTGGTCCCCGAACTGAGAGGAATGAGCTACGAGGAAATGCTAAGGGAGCTAAACCTCACATCCCTGGAAAACAGAAGAGTAAGAGGAGACATGATCACCAACTACAAAATTCTCATGGAATTTTACAGGATTATCTTCTTGAGGTTATCTTGAGATGATTTCGGGGCTTTTTAGTGTCCCCGCGGCCCGGTCCTCGACCAGGCCTCCACCCCCCAGGAAGCAGCCCGTGACAGCTGACTAACACCCAGGTACCTATTTTACTGCTAGGTAACAGGGGCATAGGGTGAAAGAAACTCTGCCCATTGTTTCTCGCCGGCGCCTGGGATCGACCCCGGGACCACAGGATCACAAGTCCAGCGTGCTGTCCGCTCGGCCGACCGGCTCCGGACAAAGACAAATACTTTAACACGGGTGGGACGCGAACAAGGGGACACAGGTAGAAACTTAGTACCCACATGAGCCACAGGGACGTTAGAAAGAACTTTTTCAGTGTCAGAGTGGTTAACAGGTGGAGGCTGACTCCATACACAGTTTCAAGTGTAGATATGATAGAGCCCAGTAGGCTCAGGAACCTGTACACCAGTTGATTGACAGTTGAGAGGCGGGACCAAAGAGCCAGAGCTCAACCCCCGCAAGCACAACTAGGTGAGTACACAGACAAATTATACAGGACCCCGCAGGACCACGACAGCTCCCGACAGCTGGTGACAGCCTCGACAGAAAGCCAATCAGCTTCGCGGAATGGGGACGCCGCGAGTTACGATTGGCTGTCTGCTGTGAGCATTGAATGACAGACAAGACTGTGTAGTGAACTTTATGTTCTTGTTAGTTCTTGCTGTTATTATTATGTTCTTCATCTTCTCTACCCACCGTGAGAGTGAGAACACTCTACCCACCATGAGAGTGAGAACACTCTACCCACCATGAGAGTGAGAACACTCTACCCACCATGAGAGTGAGAACACTCTACCCACCATGAGAGTGAGAACACTCTACCCACCATGAGAGTGAGAACACTCTACCCACCATGAGAGTGAGAACACTCTACCCACCATGAGAGTGAGAACACTCTACCCACCATGAGAGTGAGAACACTCTACCCACCATGAGAGTGAGAACACTCTACCCACCATGAGAGTGAGAACACTCTACCCACCATGAGAGTGAGAACACTCTACCCACCATGAGAGTGAGAACACTCTACCCACCATGAGAGTGAGAACACTCTACCCACCATGAGAGTGAGAACACTCTACCCACCATGAGAGTGAGAACACTCTATCAACTTCTACTTCCTGGGTGTGTGTGTGTATTCCCCTAATTGTATTCACCAAGTTGTTCTTGCGGGGGTTGAGCTCTGCTCTTTCGGCCCGCCTCTCAACTGTCAATCAACTGTTAATAACTACTAAAATTTTTTGTTGTCAATCACAGACATTCACACGACCACAGTGTACTGGTGTTTGAGTACCTGATTGAGGAAGGGTTATTGAACTCGAGGAGAGATACCGAAACCAAAAGGTTAGCATACCGAAAGGGAAACTATGAGGGGATAAGAAAATTCCTAACAGATATAGCATGGGAAACAGAGCTCAGGGGAAAGACGGCCCAAGATATGATGGATTACATCACGCAGAAGTGCAAGGACGCAGCAAACAAGTTTGTCCCAGTCCAAAAGGAAAACAGAGAAATGAAGATGAGAAACCCATGGTTGAATCAGAGATGTAGGCTAGCTAAGCAGCAAAGTAAAAGGGCATGGAGAAACTATAGGAATAACAGGACACTGGAGAGCAGAGAAAGATACCAGAATGCCAGAAATGAATATGTCAGGATGAGAAGAGAGGCAGAAAGACAATACGAAAATGACATCGCAAGCAAGGCAAAGACTCAGCTTAAATTGATGCATAGCCACATCAGGAGAAAAACAACAGTAAATGAACAGATAATGAAATTAAGGATAGGGGCAGAAGGATTCACTACAAACGACAAGGAAGTGTGCGAGGAACTGAATAAGAAATTCCAGGAGGTCTTCACCTTAGAGCAAGGAGAAATTCCAGAGATAAGAGAGGGAATAGCTAACCAGGAACCACTGGAAGACTTTGAGATTACCAGCGGGGAAGTAAGGAAGTGTTTACTAGAGTTGGACGTGACAAAGGCTATAGGCCCAGATGGAATCTCCCCTTGGATACTAAAGGAAGGAGCAGAAGAACTGTGCCTACCACTCTCCATAGTGTATAACAAATCACTGGCAACAGGGGAACTGCCAGAAATTTGGAAAGCAGCTAACGTAGTCCCGATATACAAGAAAGGGTATAGACTGGAGGCACTGAACTACAGGCCAGTGTCCCTAACCTGCATACCATGCAAGCTGATGGAGAAGATTGTGCGAAGAAAGCTAGTGGAGCATCTGGAGCGAAGGAACTTTGTAACACAGCATCAACATGGGTTCAGAGATGGCAGGTCCTGCCTCACAGTGTTAATTGAATTCTACGACCAGGCAACAAAAATAAGGCAAGAAAGAGAAGGGTGGGCAGACTGCATATTTTTGGATTGTCAGAAAGCCTTTGATACAGTGCCACACAAGAGGCTAGTGAAAAAGCTGGAGATGCAGGCTGGAGTGAAAGGGAAGGTACTCCGTTGGATAGAGGAGTACCTAAGCAACAGGAGACAACGAGTCAGTGTGAGGGGTGAGGTCTCAGATTGGCGAGACGTTACGAGTGGAGTCCCGCAGGGGTCAGTCCTTGGACCTATACTGTTTCTGATATATGTAAATGATCTTCCAGAGGGTATAGACTCGTTTCTCTCAATGTTTGCCGATGATGCAAAAATTATTAGGAGGATTGAAATTGAGGACGATAGTAGGAGGCTACAAGATGACCTAGACAGACTGAGTGAATGGTCCAAAAAATGGCTGTTGAAGTTCAACCCAAGTAAATGCAAAGTAATGAAACTAGGCAGTGGAAACAGGAGGCCAGACACAGGATACAGAATAGGAGATGAAGTACTTAATGAAACAGACAAAGAGAAAGATCTAGGAGTTGATATCACACCAAACCTGTCTCCTGAAGCCCACATAAAGAGAATAACGTCTGCGGCATATGCGAGGCTGGCTAACATCAGAACAGCGTTCAGGAACCTGTGTAAGGAATCATTCAGAATCTTGTACACCACATATGTATTACATATGTACATATGTAAGACCAATCCTGGAGTATGCGGCCCCAGCATGGAGCCCGTACCTTGTCAAGCACAAGACGAAGCTGGAAAAAGTCCAAAGGTATGCCATTAGACTAGTCCCAGAACTAAAAGGCATGAGTTACGAGGAAAGGCTGCGGGAAATGCATCTTACGACACTGGAAGACAGATGAATAAGGGGAGACGTGATCACAACCTACAAAATCCTCAGGGGAATCGACCGGATAAACAAAGATAAATTATTGAACACTGGCGGGACGCGAACAAGGGGACACAGATGGAAACTGAGTACCCACATGAGCCACAGAGACGTTAGAAAGGACATTTTCAGTGTCAGAGTAGTTAATGGATGGAATGCATTAGGCAGTGATGTGGTGGAGGCTGACTCCATACACAGTTTCAAGTGTAGATATGATAGAGCCCAGTAGGCTCAGGAATCTGTACACCTGTTGATTGACGGTTGAGAGGCGGGACCAAAGAGCCAGAGCTCAACCCCCGCAAGCACAAATAGCTGAGTACACACACGAGGCCGGTCGGCTGAGCGGACAGCACGCTGGTCTTGTGATCCTGTGGTCCCGGGTTCGATACCGGGCGCTGGCGAGAAACACTGGGCAGAGTTTCTTTCACCCTGATGCTCCTGTTACCTAGCAGTAAATAGGTACCTAGGAGTTAGTCGGCTGTCACGGGCTGCTTCCTGGTGTGTGTGTGTGTGTGAGAGAAACAAAATAGCAGTAGTTGTTAGAAACAGTTAATTGCCAGTTAAGAGGTGGGCCGAGAGAGCAGAGCTCAACCCCCGCAAGCACAACTAGGTAAGTACACACAGGAAGCAGCCCGTAGCAGCTGTCTAACTCCCAGGTACCTATTTACTGCTAAGTAATAGGGGGCATAAGGGTGAAGGAAACACTGTCCATATGTTATCCGCCGGCAGCGGGAATCGAACCCCGGTCCGGAGGTCCACCAGCACACTCGCGCTGTCCACTCAGCTACGCGCATCCTCTATGTGCGTGCGTGCGTGCGAATTCTCTGACCAAGTGATGAATATGGAGGAGGTGTCCCCAGGGACACTCCCACGTGTCCCTGGGGACCATGGGAGGGACCAGAACCCCCCCTGACTCCCACGTGTCCCTGGGGACCATGGGAGGGACCAGTACCCCCCCTGACTCCCACGTGTCCCTGGGGACCATGGGAGGGACCAGTACCCCCCTGACTCCCACGTGTCCCTGGGAACCATGGGAGGTACCAGTACCCCCCTGACTCCCACGTGTTCCTGGGGACCATGGGAGGGACTAGTACCCCCCTGACTCCCACGTGTCCCTGGGGACCATGGGAGGGACCAGTACCCCCTGACTCCCACGTGTCCCTGGGGACCATGGGAGGGACCAGTACCCCCCTGACTCCCACGTGTCCCTGGGGACCATGGGAGGGACCAGTACCCCCTGACTCCCACGTGTCCCTGGGGACCATGGGAGGGACCAGTACCCCCTGACTCCCACGTGTCCCTGGGGACCATGGGAGGGACCAGTACCCCTGACTCCCACGTGTCCCTGGGGACCATGGGAGGGACCAGAACCCCCCCTGACTCCCACGTGTCCCTGGGGACCATGGGAGGGACCAGTACCCCCCCTGACTCCCACGTGTCCCTGGGGACCATGGGAGGGACCAGTACCCCCCTGACTCCCACGTGTCCCTGGGAACCATGGGAGGTACCAGTACCCCCCTGACTCCCACGTGTTCCTGGGGACCATGGGAGGGACCAGTACCCCCCTGACTCCCACGTGTCCCTGGGGACCATGGGAGGGACCAGTACCCCCTGACTCCCACGTGTCCCTGGGGACCATGGGAGGGACCAGTACCCCCTGACTCCCACGTGTCCCTGGGGACCATGGGAGGGACCAGTACCCCCTGACTCCCACGTGTCCCTGGGGACCATGGGAGGGACCAGTACCCCCTGACTCCCACGTGTCCCTGGGGACCATGGGAGGGACCAGTACCCCCTGACTCCCACGTGTCCCTGGGGACCATGGGAGGGACCAGTACCCCCTGACTCCCACGTGTCCCTGGGGACCATGGGAGGGACCAGTACCCCCTGACTCCCACGTGTCCCTGGGGACCATGGGAGGGACCAGTACCCCCTGACTCCCACGTGTCCCTGGGGACCATGGGAGGGACCAGTACCCCCTGACTCCCACGTGTCCCTGGGGACCATGGGAGGGACCAGTACCCCCTCTGACTCCCACGTGTCCCTGGGGACCATGGGAGGGACCAGTACCCCCCTGACTCCCACGTGTCCCTGGAGACCATGGGAGGGACCAGTACCCCCCTGACTCCCACGTGTCCCTGGGGACCATGGGAGGGACCAGTACCCCCTGACTCCCACGTGTCCCTGGGGACCATGGGAGGGACCAGTACCCCCCCTGACTCCCACGTGTCCCTGGGGACCATGGGAGGGACCAGTACCCCCCCTGACTCCCACGTGTCCCTGGGGACCATGGGAGGGACCAGAACCCCCCTGACTCCCACGTGTCCCTGGGGACCATGGGAGGGACCAGTACCCCTCTGACTCCCACGTGTCCCTGGGGACCATGGGAGGGACCAGTACCCCCCTGACTCCCACGTGTCCCTGGGGACCATGGGAGTGACCAGTACCCCCACCTGACTCCCACGTGTCCCTGGGGACCATGGAAGGGACCAGTACCCCCTGACTCCCACGTGTCCCTGGGGACCATGGGAGGGACCAGTACCCCCTGACTCCCACGTGTCCCTGGGGACCATGGGAGGGACCAGTACCCCCTGACTCCCACGTGTCCCTGGGGACCATGGGAGGGACCAGTACCCCCACCTGACTCCCACGTGTCCCTTGGGACCATGGGAGGGACCAGTACCCCCTGACTCCCACGTGTCCCTGGGGACCATGGGAGGGACCAGTACCCCCTGACTCCCACGTGTCCCTGGGGACCATGGGAGGGACCAGTACCCCTCTGACTCCCACGTGTCCCTGGGGACCATGGGAGGGACCAGTACCCCCTGACTCCCACGTGTCCCTGGGGACCATGGGAGGGACGAGTACCCCCTGACTCCCACGTGTCCCTGGGGACCATGGGAGGGACCAGTACCCCCTGACTCCCACGTGTCCCTGGGGACCATGGGAGGGACCAGTACCCCTCTGACTCCCACGTGTCCCTGGGGACCATGGGAGGGACCAGTACCCCCTGACTCCCACGTGTCCCTGGGGACCATGGGAGGGACCAGTACCCCCTGACTCCCACGTGTCCCTGGGGACCATGGGAGGGACCAGTACCCCCTGACTCCCACGTGTCCCTGGAGACCATGGGAGGGACCAGTACCCCCACCTGACTCCCACGTGTCCCTGGGGACCATGGGAGGGACCAGTACCCCCCTGACTCCCACGTGTCCCTGGGGACCATGGGAGGGACCAGTACCCCCTGACTCCCACGTGTCCCTGG
>NW_025555240.1:67500-75000 GCF_020424385.1 Procambarus clarkii | reverse complement strand
GAACCATTAGAGGAGCTGGAAGCGACAGGTCCTGACAAGATGTCTCCTGGGGTCCTGAACGAGGCAGCAGCAGCACTGTGCGGGCCTCTGGCTATACTCTTCACAATCTCACTGTAAATGGTAAACTTGCTGTATATAAGAACACAGGAGAACACCAGTCACTGACCTAGGGACCGGTGTCACTATCAAGTTCTCCCTCCAGGATGTTAGTGACTTGGAGAACATTTAGAACATGTTGGCTGTTTCCAAGCGTCAACAAAGACTCGGTATAGGAAAGTCTGCTGAACTAACTTGTTAGTTCTATGACAGCATGACAACTCTCAACTTACCAGAAGCACCTCAAGGTAACCTCAAGGTAACCTCAAGGTAACCTCAAGGTAACCTGAACCTCACTACACCGGGGAAAAGAAAAAAATAGGGTAGACATGTTAACGACGTACAAGACACTAAAGGGAATTGACAGAGTAGATACAGATGGAATGTTCAATTTCAGGAAGACTACACAACCTGACGACATAACTGGAACCTGTAAACAATGATGGCCACATGGAAGTGTAAACAATGATGGCCACAGGGAAGTGTAAACAATGATGGCCACATGGAAGTGTAAACAATGATGGCCACATGGAAGTGTAAACAATGATGGCCACATGCAAGTGTAAACAATGATGGCCACATGGAAGTGTAAACAATGATGGCCACATGGAAGTGTAAACAATGATGGCCACCAGTAAGTGTAAACAACTGCCCCGCTCTGGACCAGGTAGTTGACACAAACAAGTCGATACACAACTTTAGTGTAAATTTGATAAGAAAAATCAGTGAAAAGAATGACAGTATTGAACTAATGATGGTCGAAAGGCGGGGATTAAGAGCTGACGCCCGACCCTACAAGCTCTACTAGATGAGTACACACACACAGGTGTGTGCCCAATAGGCTCAGGAACCTGTACACCTGTTGATTGACGGTTGAGAGGCGGGACCAAAGAGCCAGAGCTCAACCCTTGCAAGCACAACTAGGTGAGTACAACTAGGTGAGTACACCCACCCACACACACACACACACACACACACACACACACACACACACACACACACACACACACACACACACACACACACACACACACCCACACACACACACCCACCCACACACACACACACACACACACACACACACACACACACACACACACACACCCACACACACACACAACACACACATACACACACACATACACACACACACACACACCCACACACACACACACACACACACACACACACACACACCACACACACCACCCACACACACACACACACACACACACACACCTATAAACACCGGCTAACGATGCACATACATTTTGTTCATAGAGTAATTCATTGTGTGAATGTCGCAACATCAAGTTTTTCACATTCCTTTCAGTGGTAAATTCCTTAAAATATGTGATAATTGTTGGTAATGACTGCTGAAACCTCACATGATTGCCGCGCGCGGTACCTGTTTGACCCAATATATTATTATGGCTGGCCTGAAAAGTTCCGACAGGATTATATATATATATATATATATATATATATATGCGAACAAGCCTGAATGGTCCCCAGGACAATATGCAACTGAAGTTATATATATATATATATATATATATATATATATATATATATATATATATATATATATATATATATATATATATATATATATATATATATATATATATATATATATATATATATAAAAGTATAAGTATATAAATATAATATATAATATAAGTATATAAAAGGCTGTACCACAACGTTTGGCGTCGGGGGACGAAACCTAACAGCAAAAGGTTGGCCTGTTGGTTCGAGGACCCCAGGAATGCAACTCTGCCATCCTACAATGCTGTTTGTAAGGGGAGCATTGGGAGTCGACAATTTTTAACGAACTGAAAAAAACTGCTAATTAACTCTACGGAAACGACAACCACAGTTTTAGTTATATCTTGTAAAGTGTACCACTTGGGCCAACCCTGACTGATCTATGATACTACCATGTGCTATCTTGCTACAGGATAGTCTCGAGCTCCTGGACTCCAGCCTTGGAGAGAATGGCACACACACATTCTCTTTCATATATTTATATATATTTATATATTTATATATATTTATATATATACTGTTCCTTTTTTGTAACAAAGTTCAAATAAAGTAAATATATATGTGTACATACAAAAGAATGGGGGTGGTAGGAGAAGATAATATTAGTGTTCAGTGAGAAACCACAAGGTCTCCTCTGAATACTTTTTATTTTCTTCTCCGAGGCTATGGGTCCCCACATTGGCACCAGAGGTGGTACCCTCACAAACTTTTAAAAAAAAATTTATATATATATATATATATATATATATATATATATATATATATATATATATATATATTATATATATATATATATATATATATTACAACAGTTTTGGATGAGGTGAAAACAAACTTTCAACACAAGACAGAACACGAAACAATGGGTATAATATTTTGTAAGTTAAAGGGAAGAATGGAAGTAACTGCAGAGGGCCTATTGGTCCATATTTCTTGATGCTTCTATATTGGAGCGGAGTCTTGAGGTGGGTAGAATATAGTTGTGCAATAATTGGCTGTTGATTGCTGGTGTCGACTTCTTAATGTGTAGTGCCTCGCAGATATCTAGCCGCTTGCTATCGCTGTATCTATCGATGATTTCCGTGTTTTTTTGTTAAGACTTCTCTGGTGATGGTCTGGTTGTGGTAAGAGATTATATGTTCCTTAATGGAGCCCTGTTGCTTATGCATCGTTAATCGCCTGGAAAGAGATGTTGTTGTCTTGCCTATATACTGAATCTTTGAGGCTTACAGTCCCAAGTGGGCATTTGAAGGCATAGACGACGTTGGTCTCTTTTAAAGCGTTCTGTTTTGTGTCTGGAGAGTTTCTCATGAGTAGACTGGCCGTTTTCTTGGTTTATAGTAAATCGTCAGTTGTATCTTCTGATTTTTGTCTGTAGGGATAACGTTTCTATTAACAATATCTTTCAGGACCTTTCCTCCGTTTTATGAGCTGTGGAAAAGAAGTTCCTGTAAAATAGTCTAATAGGGAATACATGTGTTGTGTTAGTTGTCTCTTCAGAGGTGCATGGCTTTCACTTTCCTTCTTATGATGTCTTCAACGAAACCATTGGAGAAGCCGTTGTTGACTAGGACCTGCCTTACCCTACAGAGTTCTTCGTTGACTTGCTTCCATCTGAGCTGTGGCTGAGAGCACGGTCGACATATGCGTTAACAACACTCCTCTTGTACCTGTCTGGGCAGTCGCTGTTGGCATTTAGGCACATCCTATGTTTGTTTCCTTAGTGTAGACTGCAGTGTGGAAACCTCCACCCTTTTCCATGACTGTTACATCTAGAAAGGGCAGCTTCCCATCCTTCTCCATCTCGTAAGTGAAACGCAACACAGAATTCCGCTCAAATGCGTCTTTCAGCCATATATATATATATATATATATATATATATATATATATATATATATATATATATATATAATATATATATATATATATATATATATATATATATATATATATATATATATATATAATCATACCTAGTAGCCAGAACGCACTTCTCTGCCTATTATGCGAAGCCCAATTTGCCTAATAAGCCGAGTGATTTTCTTTATTTTCGATAAAGTATTTCCTATTGGCTTATTTTAAGTATTATAAATACTTAAAAATAATTAATACACCTGACTCACTAACTTGACCAGTTACACACCTGACTCACTAATGACCAGTTACACACCTGACTCACTAATGTCCAGTTACACACCTGACTCACTAATGTCCAGTTACACACCTGACTCACTAATGACCAGTTACACACCTGACTCACTAATGTCCAGTTACAAACCTGACTCACTAATGTCCAGTTACACACCTGACTCACTAATGACCAGTTACACACCTGACTCACTAATGTCCAGTTACACACCTGACTCACTAATGTCCAGTTACACACACTGACTCACTAATGACCAGTTACACACCTGACTCACTAATGTCCAGTTACACACCTGACTCACTAATGTCCAGTTACACACCTGACTCACTAATGACCAGTTACACACCTGACTCACTAATGTCCAGTTACACACCTGACTCACTAATGACCAGTTAACACCACCTGACTCACTAATGACCAGTTACACACCTGACTCACTAATGTCCAGTTACACACCTGACTCACTAATGTCCAGTTACACACCTGACTCACTAACTTGACACACCTGAGTTACACACCTGACTCACTAATGACCAGTTACACACCTGACTCACTAATGTCCAGTTACACACCTGACTCACTAATGTCCAGTTACACACCTGACTCACTAACATGTCCAGTTACACACCTGACTCACTAACTTGACCAGTTACACACCTGACTCACTAATGACCAGTTACACACCTGACTCAATAACTTGACCAGTTACACACCTGACTCACTAATGTCCAGTTACACACCTGACTCACTAATGTCCAGTTACACACCTGACTCACTAATGTCCAGTTACACACCTGACTCACTAATGTCCAGTTACACACCTGACTCACTAATGACCAGTTACACACCTGACTCACTAACCAGTGTCCAGTCCAGTACACACCTGACTCACTAATGTCCAGTTACACACCTGACTCCACTAACTTGACCGTTACATAACCTGACCAGTTACACACCTGACTCACTAATGTCCAGTTACACACCTGACTCACTAACATGTCCAGTTACACACTGACTCACTAACTTGACCAGTTACACACCTGACTCACTAATGACCAGTTACACACCTGACTCAATAACTTGACCAGTTACACACTGACTCACTAATGTCCAGTTACCAGTTACACACCTGACTCACTAATGTCCAGTTACACACCTGACTCACTAATGTCCAGTTACACACCTGACTCACTAAAGTCCAGTTACATACCTGACTCACTAATATCCAGTTACACACCTGATTCACTAACATGACCAGTTACACACCTGACTCACTAATGTCCAGTTACACACCTGACTCACTAACTTGACCAGTTACACACCTGACTCACTAACATGACCAGTTACACACCTGACTCACTAATGTCCAGTTACACACCTGACTCACTAATGTCCAGTTACACACCTGACTCACTAATGTCCAGTTACACACCTGACTCACTAACTAACTGACCAGTTACACACCTGACTCACTAATGTCCAGTTACACACCTGACTCACTAATGACCAGTTACACACCTGACTCACTAATGACCAGTTACACACCTGACTCACTAATGTCCAGTTACACACCTGACTCACTAATGTCCAGTTACACACCTGACTCACTAACTTGACCAGTTACACACCTGACTCACTAATGACCAGTTACACACCTGACTCACTAATGTCCAGTTACACACCTGACTCACTAATGTCCAGTTACACACCTGACTCACTAATGTCCAGTTACACACCTGACTCACTAATGACCAGTTACACACCTGACTCACTAATGACCAGTTACACACCTGACTCACTAATGAACAGTTACACACCTGACTCACTTACATGACTCCAGTTACACACCTGACTCACTAATGTCCAGTTACACACCTGACTCACTAATGTCCAGTTACACACCTGACTCACTAATGTCCAGTTACACACCTGACTCACTAATGACCAGTTACACACCTGACTCACTAATGTCCAGTTACACACCTGACTCACTAATGACCAGTTACACACCTGACTCACTAATGACCAGTTACACACCTGACTCACTAACTTGACCAGTTACACACCTGACTCACTAATGTCCAGTTACACACCTGACTCACTAACTTGACCAGTTACACACCTGACTCACTAATGACCAGTTACACACCTGACTCACTAATGACCAGTTACACACCTGACTCACTAATGACCAGTTACACACCTGACTCACTAATGACCAGTTACACACCTGACTCACTAATGACCAGTTACACACCTGACTCACTAATGACCAGTTACACACCTGACTCACTAATGACCAGTTACACACCTGACTCACTAATGACCAGTTACACACCTGACTCACTAATGACCAGTTACACACCTGACTCACTAATGACCAGTTACACACCTGACTCACTAATGACCAGTTACACACCTGACTCACTAATGTCCAGTTACACACCTGACTCACTAATGACCAGTTACACACCTGACTCACTAATGACCAGTTACACACCTGACTCACTAATGTCCAGTTACACACCTGACTCACTAATGACCAGTTACACACCTGACTCACTAATGACCAGTTACACACCTGACTCACTAATGACCAGTTACACACCTGACTCACTAATGACCAGTTACACACCTGACTCACTAATGACCAGTTACACACCTGACTCACTAATGTCCAGTTACACACCTGACTCACTAATGACCAGTTACACACCTGACTCACTAATGACCAGTTACACACCTGACTCACTAATGACCAGTTACACACCTGACTCACTAATGACCAGTTACACACCTGACTCACTAATGTCCAGTTACACACCTGACTCACTAATGTCCAGTTACACACCTGACTCACTAACATGACCAGTTACACACCTGACTCACTAATGTCCAGTTACACACCTGACTCACTAACTTGACCAGTTACACACCTGATTCACTAACATGACCAGTTACACACCTGACTCACTAATGTCCAGTTACACACCTGACTCACTAAAGTCCAGTTACATACCTGACTCACTAATATCCAGTTACACACCTGATTCACTAATGTCCAGTTACACACCTGACTCACTAATGACCAGTTACACACCTGACTCACTAATGACCAGTTACACACCTGACTCACTAATGTCCAGTTACACACCTGACTCACTAATGTCCAGTTACACACCTGACTCACTAATGACCAGTTACACACCTGACTCACTAATGACCAGTTACACACCTGACTCACTAATGTCCAGTTACACACCTGACTCACTAACTGTCCAGTTACACACCTGACTCACTAACAAGTCCAGTTACACACCTGACTCACTAACCAGTTACACACCTGACTCACTAATGTGACCAGTTACACACCTGACTCACTAACATGACCAGTTACACACCTGACTCACTAACTTGACCAGTTACACACCTGACTCACTAACTTGACCAGTTACACACCTGACTCACTAACTTGACCAGTTACACACCTGACTCACTAACTTGACCAGTTACACACCTGACTCACTAACTTGACCAGTTACACACCTGACTCACTAATGACCAGTTACACACCTGACTCACTAATGACCAGTTACACACCTGACTCACTAATGACCAGTTACACACCTGACTCACTAATGACCAGTTACACACCTGACTCACTAATGACCAGTTACACACCTGACTCACTAATGACCAGTTA